>VWZY01000987.1:24515-35305 GCA_013399075.1 Chloroceryle aenea | reverse complement strand
GTGGGGACTCCACCCCTGCCCTGGGCAGCCTGGGACAGCCCTGGACAGCCCCTCAAGGGGAAGAAATTGTTCCCTAACATCCAACCGAAACCTCTCGTGGTGCAACGTGAGGCTGTTTCCTCTTGTCCTGTCGACCTGACTCCAACCTCCTGCCANCTTCCCCAGCTCCTGCCTATTTAGTACTCACTGCTGGCCGAGCTCCCCAGGGGTCAGTCCTGCTTCCAGTCTTGTCCAGCACCTTCATCAATAACCCAGAAGAAGGGACAGAGTGGACCCCCAACCAGTTTGCTGATGATAGAAAACTGTGAGGAGTGGCTGATATCATCACAGTAATTTCTTAATTACATGCTAGGTCAGTATGCATGTTTGAGTTGGACTTTATTAATGTGTTACTAAACAAGGAAAAAAAACCCAAAACATTTGGAAGCCTTTATAATTGAAACTCGGTCTATTTATCAGCTGACACTAAGAAACCAGCGTGGCCTTGAATGGGAGCCCAGGGTCTGCAGTGACTTCCAGATCTTCCCACTGCCTGATGTGCTCTGCTTTGTGATTCCTCAGAGGGGCTTTCGTGGACCACAGCATGGTCCATAAAAGTTCTCCAGCATGACCCATCCACAGGTGCAGCTGCACTAAGGAGACTCCCTGTGCTCTTGACAACGGTCTGAAATGCAGCAGATGATGTACTTGTGCCCTGGGAGGGAAATGGCCCAACCACCTCCTCCTGTAGCCTTCCACCCCAGCAGCCTCACAGGCTCTGATAGCCTGGCCCAGTCAGGGAGAGCTGGAGAATATTGTTTTCTGCAAATGCAAGTTAGAGAATTATTCTTGCAATCAAATAATTATTTACTGTTGTCACTGGATTTCTTTAGTAATCTGCATAATTGCTTTCAGGCTGTTGTTTTACATGGAAATATGCTGGGGATATTTAATGACTGTTACATTGCTCTCCATCTTGAAAGACAAAAACAAACAAATCAGCTTCCATTAATCTTCAGCCCATTATTCATTGTCTATTTGCTGACATCCATACTTCCAGTCATACAGTAGGAGCATGCATAATCCAATCCCACTTGAAAACATTCAATTTTAATTATTTTGTGATACGTGCTCTAACATTAACATAAAGAGTAAGTCATTTGCAATGTAGGGACTGAATATTTGCAGTCTGAGGAGTTTCTTCTGAAAACAGGTCAGCTGGAGACAAGGAAAATGTTATTGAATGGTAGCTCGGGGTTTTTATCACATGAGAACACCTTCAGTCAGCTCTGCTGTCAACAATGGGAAGAAGAAAAAGAAAAAAATGAAAGGAAAATAAGAAACAGGAAAAGGGAAAAAGGGAAATGGAAAGGGAAAGAAGAAGGAGAAAAGGAAAAGGAAAAAAAAAAAAAGGAAAAGGGAAAGGAGAAGAAAAAGGAAAAAGTTACTCAGATCTTTCTGAAACCTCAGCATTCTCCATTAATATGTTCATATCTAACCAGTCTAGTGATCTGCTTTAGGAAGTGTGAAAACACAGGGGACAAACAGAAGAATTCATATGAAATAATCAAGACCTAAAACCATTGGAAACCAAAACATTCTCAGTTGCAATCTTCGCCTTGCCACAGTGTACAAAAAACCTGGCTTATATACCCCGGAGTGTTGGAGCTGATGAAGTGGTGCTGTCCTTGTGATAGGTTAGATTTAATTAAAGAAAAAATTATATATACTCCAGAGCAGCATTAGTGTAACGTATTTGTCTTCAGAGAAATAACTCTAGAAAGATAGAGACTGAAAAAGAAACTGAGAAAGCACTCAGAATGTGGCAAAAAAAATCCATCCCACAATTCTGTACCCACAGTAGTGAATGACAATTGAGAACCAAACTGGAAGTGAACACCGGGGAACAGTGCTGCCAGGGGAGACTGGCTGGGAGGGTCATAGTCCTCCCTACACCAGAGAAGCCTGGGAGGTGCTGGAGGTGTTAAACCTCTGACCATCCCTTCTGCACTGGTGGAAAGTGGCACGGCTGCACCGGAGAAGACAGAACTGAAGTGATTTTCCTCATCCGAGAAGCAGGCCCCTTGGTTTGTGAGACAGGAGCTTTCACAGTCTGTTGTATACAACAAATACATTCTGGTTCTTTTCTGCTGGACACTCTGCTTCCATGGTTTGAGTACTAGAGAGGATAGATTTACATCTTGTTCTACAGTCTGCCTGAATCCAATGGCAGCAGTAGCGGTAAAGGATGGAGAGTGACAGTGAAAAGAGGCTCGAGCAGCATTGTGTACTTAATCCAGATCAAACACCTGTAGCCTCGGCATCCTTTAGACAACACCCACGGAACGAGTAGGAGGAAGTTTTGCAAGCTGTGGAGCTTGAACTCAGTGAAATATTGACACCTGGTTTAGCCAGTTATTTTGGTTTCTATCATGCAGTTTGATATATATTTCAATATCAAAGTAACCAGTGCTTAAATTCAGAGATGACTTGTTGGCATTCCTTCATATCATCCTATATCATTCCTGTATCATCTGGTCTGCATACAGCTGGTGGTACAGATTAGCAACACAGGATTATGGTTTTTCTTTACCTCTTTTATGACATGCTGCACTTTATTCCACACGCCTACACATTGCTCATGTTCCTAAATGTTGCTTTAGTGTTAGCGAGGTCTAAGGAGCAAAATAAATGTTCTGCTGATAGAACGAGGGGTGATGAAAACCATCTGCATGGTGTTTACTCTGTTCACAACGTTGTTGTACAGTTTTGTAGGTGCCTTGTCTAGATTTGTCCATTCTACAAACGCAGTCGTTTCAGTTTGGGATGGTGCTTTGTTTTGCCTTTGCATGGAAGCATGTTTCCTATTATGTATGAAAGTGGAAAAGCACTTGAAGTCTAGAAATAATTTAAACTGCCCTTTATTTCTGCTACTTGGATTATTTAGAATGGGTACCTGTAACTTAAATGAGCCCATATGGATAGATGTTTTTACTGAAAGAATTATAGTTGGTGTATAATGAAAACTTGGTTACCCAAAGCAATTTTAGAATATGATTAGGAAGTATTATATTTATTTTATTTATTTGAAGTGTTCACACACTTAGCATCAGCCACTGAAATGCCCAGGGTAGGAACTTCTGCTCCCTCCATAGTTAACTGACTCCCTCCTGACTACATACAGAACCCAAAGGGCTTCTTTCCTAAATGAGTCTCCCAGGACAGGTACCAAAAGCTATGAGGAAGAACAGCTTCCCATTTCATTTTACTTCTTACTTTGCTTCTGTATTCAGGCTAAATATGAATTTAAGCTTAAGGATGGTTTGATGGGTAAATAAGCTGCTGTGAGAGATGCTGCTTCTCTCTTCAAGGTGGCTATGAAAGGCTGGTGTGACTTCCATTGGCATCTCCTGACTTTCTCATGTTAATCATCCATGAGGTTCAAACACCATTCAAAAAAGGGATCAGCATCTTTTTTTTGCAGCAGCAGCAGCTTTGATCTTCCTTTATTCCAAAGGGCAGCAAGAACTCTACTTAGGTACAGCAAGTCTTCGTTATTTATCTCCTTTATTATTTATGTCTTCCTCCCACAGAACCTCCCATCTTGTGCTGGCAGAGCTGGGAGTCTGAACGTTGCTCTAGTGGCATTCACAAGCTCCAGGTAACACCACAGTCCCCGTGGCACAGCCCTTGATTCCTAAGCTGGGCTTCAGGGTGTTGACCCAAGGCAGCCAACAATGTTGCAGCCTCTAGCATCCTCAGCCAAAAAGCTGCCTATGAGCTCTCTCTCAGCATCGGCAAGGAATCAACCCCCTCTGTGCACAGTTCTGACCTGTACATATCATAATTGTCACTCCCCCACTTCATGCTGAGGAAAATAGTTATTTTGACATTTTTTGTGGGTTATTTTATTACTAATTTCTGCAGGTTTTCTGGGAGGCAGGAGGAGACATAAGTGTAATTTTCAGTGGAGATAAATTCAGGAAGGACACCATGGGATGGAGTTTTAGGCTATTTTCTTTTAAGCTCCTGACAGTCATGGAATGATAGAGAATAGATTTGGTTGGCAGAGACCTTTCAGATCATGGAGTCCAACCATTCCCCCAGCACAGCCAGGGCACCACTGACCCCTGGCCCTCAGCACCACAGCTCCACGGGGGGCTTGGAAACCCCTCCAGGGGTCACAGGGACTCCACCCCTGCCCTGGGCAGCCTGGGACAGCCCTGGACAACCCTTGCAGGGAAGCAATTGTTCCCCAGGTCCAACCTAAACCTCCCCTGGCACATCTTGAGGCCATTTCCTCAGTCAGTGTGTCACACTCTTTTTACAAAGATCACACTTGGCCAGAATGGTGACAGCTTTAGTAACAAGTTGTGTTGCCTTGTCACACTCTTTTAGAAGACTCCTCTTCTCTGCAGTACGCAGCTTTCATCTTTCCTCCCCAATCCTTATCTGTGAAGGACTAGCAGATGGAAAGGCAGGAACTTGAGAACAGCCTGGTGGGTACTGAGTGGGTGAGGTTCAAGTCGAGTACAGTAGAATTGCTAAAGGAGATTTGAAATCTCTGCAGAGCCTTTTTTTTTTCTTCTTGCTTTTCTAAAGAGAATAAATAAAGTTTTAGACAAGAAGTTGGTTTAGAAGGAGGGCAGTGCAGAAAAGGAAATCAGTGACCTACTTAAAAAGAAATTAAAATTTATTAAACCTCTTGGGGTTGAGGTTACAAAACTAACAAAAAAAACACAACAAAATGAATATGTACATGAAAAGAGACAACAGCTTCTTTTCCTTTCTAGAGGCAGCAAAATTCTACCAGCAATGAATTTGACTTCTGGTCAAATTATTATTATTATCCTGTTGTTATTATGCAGTTTCAAGGAGTATTTTTACTTTGCCTGGTAAGACTTGTAGGGCCTTTTCTAATGTCTTAGTATCTTGTCTGAAAACAAATATTTCTTACCATGTCAGGTATCTGGTGGCACAAACAAATCCCTGCCATCCTTCACTATTACCCCACTTATTATAACAATTATACTGGATTTCAGTAACTATTTGCAAAACCCAAACGTTCCCTTTCTTTACATCCCCTCTCCCCCCCCTCAAGTTATTACATAGACACCATCCTGGATGACCAGAACCTGTTGTTTATTTCTCCTTTAATCTTTGATCTGTTCACCTTGGATGGTCCTTCCAGCACTTCACTCTCCTTGCTGTCACCAGGTCCTATCAACCTTTCCCCCTGCATCAAAGTGGGTCCCCAGGGAAGGAGCCTGTTTCACCCCATGTAAATCAAAACATGCACAGACCTACCCAGAGTTACCTGAAGGTAATGTATGTGGGTAATAATTACACTCACAGGAATTACATTGGTCTTCTGCCTAAAGCTTGGTGAGTAATTAAGTCCGTTGGGAACAGACAGGCTGCTCTGATACCTTGGTGGATTATTTTTCCAGCACCCAGCACCGAGCCTGGGTGCCAACAGCACGACTGTGCCAGAGCCTGGGCACGTCTTCCACCACCAAAGCTGATGCCATGATTTACAATTGCCACACTGGAAGAGGAGATGGGACTGGTGGCTGGGGACACCAGACCCCAAAATATATCTGCCCTAACCCATCTGTAACTTGAAATTCCTGCCACCAGAGACTCTGAGGTTTCTAATTCCTCATTTGTTTTCTTCTTCCAAGTTCCTAAGAACTTAATCTCATCCTCTCTTTTAGTTTCTGATGCCCACACATCACCCTGGCTTTAATCATCCTCAGTCTTCTCACTCTTCTTCGGTTTATCTTCTTCACAGACCCAGGCATGATTTCACCTCTCGCAGGTTAATCAAAATAGTGCCCTTGAACTCTCCTGCCTTTCCCATTTATTGCCTCATCATCCCTTCTCTTTGGTACATCTCTCAGCGTACCAAACAGTTTGCAATTGCTATCTGGGGCTTCATCAAAAAAACCACTTTAGTGCACCTTCTGCCCTTGTACTTTGCTGACACCCAAGTCTGTTATTTATTTCAGTAACTGCCACATTTTTTTCCCTCTTCTGAGCAAATTTGCTCCTGATTTCAATCTTTCCCCATTCACAGTCACTCAGAATATGGCTGCAATAACCATTTACTCAAATTTGGCCAAAAAATAAAGGGAAGTTGTGACTTTTCTTTAGTCTCCAAGGTTTCATTCTCACTTTGAAGGTCTCTCCCCTCTTATAAAGCTGCACTAGTAACATTTTTTATTTCTCCTATTCAATCCCCATAACTATTTCTATCAATTGTACAGTGGCTATTTCTGTGTCAGCGACTGCGTGACAACTGGAACTATGGGACCAACAAACACACCCTGCATGCAGACCCTGCCCTGACAAAATCCACCTTCCAGTCTGCCCCACACTCTTATCTCTCCTCAAAGGCAAACAAGGACCTACCTTGGCACTAACTCAGCGACAGAAATGCCTCCCCACTGAAGGTGTTGTCATACAGGTGAACGCTGTCTCCATCCTGTACATTGTCCTCATACAGAGTGACAAGAAATTGCCTGGCTTGGAGTTGGCAGTTCATGTTCACCACAAATTTGGCCATTTGGGCTGCAGGATGGGGAGTTGTGCACCAAACCCAAAGCTGCTGGAGCTCCTGGACAGGCTGATGAGCAGGTCTGGTGCCATCAAGGTGGTGGTTCTACAGAAAACCTCCTCTTCTGTTACACTTGGATGCCAGGCTGCGTTGCCCACTTGTTTCCTGCTTTCCCTGTCCTGCCCACTGTTCTGGGGAGAGACTTCCTATATGAATGAATAGTTAAAATAACCTTTCAGGTCAGACTGCTGGGACTGATACCAGTTGCACTGATGGTATCATTTGTTGCATTGTTTGTTTGACATTGGTTTGATGCTCTTCTGTGGTTTCCTTGCCCTTCCCCATCTGTCCCACAAGTACTTTATGTCCCTTCCTGTTTAATGCTTAGATTTAACTCTCTGGAGACAAGGACAGGACCAAAGAGGGGCTTTATTCAGAGGGGCTTTACAGAGAGGAACTGTTCCAGTGACAAAATTAGTTCTAATATGTCCTTGCAGAAAAAAAAACTATACTGGAGATTACTGTAAAGGCTTGAATGGAAGAGTGGTGTAAAGGAAAGGGGAACCAAATCCCAGTCCCATTGCAGATTCATTCTTCTCTCTCAGTTTCTCATCCATTTGTGGTGTGGACAATTCTAAACTGCCAAATGTAATATTTATAATCTCAAAATCTTCTCAAATCACTACATGTACAGTGCTTAGAATGTTGTCTTCCCTATTTTGCATGTTCTCACTGTAACTGGTGTTAAATTATTCCTATTTATTCTGGAAATACAAAACGTGTTACTTTGCTCTTAATCTGCATAGACTGAAACCATCTGCTGTGGTTCACAGTTGAAGAACAAGAGATTATAAATTCTGCCTAGGCTTTATATCCAGCCCTCATTAAACAAGTAATTGTCACTGGTACCAAGTTGTAAATCAGAGAAGTGCACAATTACAATCTCACATTTAAGCATATGAATGATCCCTTCCCTCTGAAAAAGAAAACCAACATTTAAATGCATGTTTATCTTCTGCTTCTACCTGATGGCAAGAAGGCAGCGATTAGTGGCTCAGGTAGAGGAGGAGTGGGGGCTGTTCTCAGGGAAGCCAGGGACTCTAAGTCCATGCTGAGTAAAAGCTGAATTGACAAAAGAAGGAAAATCGTGCTGTATGCAGTTGCAGGATCAGCTGATTTGCCCCCAGCATGGCAGGAAGCAAGAGTCAGCAGGGAGAGTTGTGCAGTGAGACTTACTGGTGAAATATATTTTGTTTGCATTGTCCTCAGATATGCTACAAACCTGCTTGAGTTAAAGCAGAAACGTGAAGCAACCTGTTAGGAGGGGATTCTACTCCCCTGCTCTGCTCTGGGGAGACCCCCCTGCAGTGCTGGGGCAGCTCTGGAGTCCTCAGCACAGCAGAGCCAGGGAGCTGGGGGAGCGGGGCCAGAGGAGCCCCAGCAATGCTGGGAGGGCTGGAACCCCTCTGCTGGGAGCCAGGCTGGGAGAGCTGGGGGGGGTCAGCCTGCAGAGGAGAAGGCTCCAGCTGGGGAGACCTTCTGGGGGTATTTCAGTACTTAAAGGGGTTCAAGATAGATGGGGAGCAACCTGCTCTGATTGCACATGTCCCTGCTAACTGCAGGAAGGTTGGTTGGGATGACCTTTAAAGATCCTTCCAACCCCAACCGTTCTGTGATTGTTTGCCTTGCACCCAGACATACCAGAAGACCATCTGATCGAGGTAGGAGGTGAAACATTGTGTGGCATCCTTTTTCTTGGCATAGTTGCACAAAAATAACAGAGCTAAGAGAACTGTCTGCAGGAACAGGAAAGAATCCAATGGCCACCATGCAGTCAGCAAATAGGTGGTACCCACCTGAAGAGGCTGGACTGGTGTGCACAAGAGTGTAAAATCTGCTGACAAGCCATCACAGACTGGTTCTGACCTTGGGAAAGAGGAAGAAAACCTTGGATCCAGACTGGTCTCGATCCACGGGAAAGCCGTATGTTAACACAAGCAATACACAGTGGAGCTTGGGGATGGGAGAACATGCTCTGTCTGGTTCTGGATTCCCCTCCCAGAGAGCTCTCAAACTCAGCCACCACAGCCTTGGAGGCTAAGGGTTGCCAAATAGCCATCAGCAACCACAACACATCATCAGTCTCACAGCACTGTAGTCCTAAGGCTTCATGGGTAGGTCCATATGTTTCATTAATGCTCCATTTTGGGTTGTTAACAGATGGATTCACTAACAGCTGAGCATAAGTAGATGCCTACTGGAATTATTGCCTGACTCATCTTCTCAGAACTCTCCCACTGTGGTGGTCCCCAGCTTCCAGCCGTAACAGTTGGCAGAAAGCAGTTTGTGCTACCCACACCAGTTTGCCAGAGTCTGAAAAGAAACTCCTGCTGGGAGGAGTAATACCACGGGGAAGCTGAGGAGAGGAACAGGGGATCCATGAACCAAATGGACCAGGTCTCCCAGGAAGGTAGATACTGGAGAGCTTTTAATCCATGCATTGGATGCTAAGTATTTTCACTGGGTTTGGATATTCTTAGAACCATAAAAGTTTGGGGTTGGAAAGGAGCTTTAAAGATATTCAATGTATCTAGATCTAATTGCATCCCACCTTTCCTTGTGCCCAGTGTCTGTCATCCTGTGGCAATCAAAATACGGATTCACTCTTGGTCTTACACCAGAATTACACCAGAGGTGAATTTGGTCATGTGTGATTGGTAAGCAGATTTTGCTTCTGTCCTAAATAAGCTGGAGAAAGAAAGAAGAGCAGCAAGGCTAAATATGTTGGAGCAGATTTGAATCCTTATTTAGCTTTTTTTTTTTCCATGATGCAAGTCTTCAGCTCCCTACCTACCCTTCTGTCTCCTAGAACATGTTTTGAACCATGCTGGTGCACTCTTTCTGGAACTCTTTATTCAATTTATTTGTTATATTTGCACAAACAAGATAGGGCAAATTTTTTCCTGTTGACACAATTCAACAGGCTTTGCTTTGGTTTGGCTTGAAGGAATTTGATCCTGTTAGTTTTGTTTACAGATTTATTCAAAATTAGGAAATGCTTTTAAACTCCAGGTCTGCACGTAGCTTTCTGGCTGACCTTAGGACTGCAAAATGCCAAGGCCCATTTTTTTTGCTTGTGAAAATTACCACTTAGGAATAACTGTAGGAAACCTTCAGCTTCTTATCTTGAGCTTTTGATTGTATTTTTTATGTATGTTTTCTTTCAACTGCCAATCTTTAGACCATTTTCCAGTGAAAAGTTCTTTTTCCCATCCTTTTAAGCAGGTTTCTCCATAATGACCCTGGTCTGACATCTATGCTAAGATCTAAACTGCTGAGAGGAGGAACCACAGAACTTCTCGATGGATTTAATCTCCAGTTTAGCTCAAGAGGCTGAGCCTTTTGCTCTCTTTAAAAATACGACACATATTTCATGTCACAGAAACAGTTTTAGCCAAAACAGAGGACACCAGGCAGTGTTGTGACCCTCTGAGTGCCCCTGAGAGATTTAAACAGCCTAAAGTTACAGGCAGAACTCCTGAGTCACAGAACTGGGTGGGTGTAAAACTATCTTAACACTTAAAGATCTTGTAGGATGATTCAAGCATGGCACAGAATCTCACCTCGGCGTTTTCTATCCCTGTACTTCCCATATGTCATTATGAGTATAACACCTCTCCCTCCATCTGGAAAGGCCTGGGATAACGAGCTTTATCCTCACAGCATCTTTATGCCTGGATAAACATTCTGCTTGGTTGGTTCTAAAGGTCTTAGCCCTTATAGCTGAGCCTTATAGCTGCTGTAATCACCTGCCTTCAGAGAAGGTATAAAATAGACTATCAGCTCCTTTTAGCATATATGGTGCATATGGCACAGGTTAAGGCTGGTTGTTCTGATTTAAAAGCATCCAGTTTCTTCTCCCCTTGAGTGTAGCAGCATCAAGTCTGCACCCAGCAATATTCTGGTTCAAAACAAACAAGAGATGCCTCGTCAGGCAATGCAGAGGTAACTGTGGAAATTACTGCAAGCAGAGGGATCAATACCAAACCGTACCCACGTTGGGAACATGGAAATAAGTCAATATCATTAAAAAAAAACCCAAACAAACCCCCTAAAAGCACCACCAGAAATGTCTGTGACTAGAGCAGGTTCTTTTGCATTGCAATAAAAGCAGCAGGGTGAATCTCACCTTGAGTACCGTGTCCAGTTTTGGGCACCACAGCACAAGAAGGACACTGAGGTGCTGGAGTGG
>VWZY01000987.1:11505-24311 GCA_013399075.1 Chloroceryle aenea | reverse complement strand
ATTCTATGATTATCTAATTTTAAAGGCCAACTCTACAGAAAACTTACATCTAAAATTCAGCATATTCTGAAGAATACGCACAGCTATGTCCGTAGCCTTTTCGATGACCAGAGCTGGTGACATTCCCTGTACAGGCTACGGGGACGCACCCGCCACAACCTTGTCATTTAGTGCCACCCGGTGGGCGCCTGTGTACATTGCTCAGATCTGCGCTCAGCTTGAGAGGACCCGACAAGACCTGAGCTGGTGCCTTAGCTGAAAGCCCTTCTGAGCACCACTTTAACCAGACTGTGGACTGAAGGTGAGGAGCCAGTACCTGTTTATTTAACTGTGGGGTAAGAACTTCTGGCTTGGATCAGCACTGGTGTGGCCAGCAGGACTAGGGCAGGGATTGTCCCCCTGGACTCAGCACTCAGGAGGATGCACCTTGAATCCCGGGGTCAGTTTTGGGCCCCTTGTTCCCAGAAGGACATTGAGGGGCTGGAGCGTGGCCAGAGAAGGGCAATGGAGATGACGAAGAGTCTGGAGCACAAGTCTGATGAAGAGCAGCTGAGGGACCTGGGGTTGTTGAGCCTGGAGAGAAGGAGGCTCAGGAGAGCCCTTCTGGCTCTGACAGCTCCTGACAGGAGGCTGGAGCCAGGGGGGTCGGGCTCTGCTCCAAAGGAACAAGTGATAGGACAAGATGGAACGGCCTCAAGTTGCACCAAGGGAGGTTTAGGTTGGAGCTGAAGAACAACTTCTTCCCCCTGCACAGGGGGGCTGTGCAGGCTTGGCCAAGGCTGCCCAGGGCAGGGGGGGCGTCCCCGTGACCCCTGGAGGGGTTTCCAAGCCGTGGAGCTGTGGTGCTGAGGGCCAGGGGTCAGTGGTGCCCTGGCAGTGCTGGGGGAATGGTTGGACTTGAGGTCTTTAAAGTTCTTTCAACAAGAACGATTCTGTGATTGTCTTTAGGTACCTACTAAATTATATACTAGAAACCACCCAGGTCAAACATTAGGTAGTCACTGTGGGCCTTTTTCTCTTCCCTGTGCCATGTTCTAGATATTAATCCTCTACAGCTAAAAGAATCACACTTTTGAGCTGTTTGGGTTAGGTCTTCTCCTTCTCAGGAATATATCACAGGAGCATGACACTTGTCAGAAGAAAACCTCATGAACAATACTGGTGTTCTGAAGAGGGTGGTGATCTCTCCTACTCAGAGGTGCTCAGAGAAGGGCCTCTTGTCAGCTGGATAAGACTGTCTGCTCCTCTGTAACGAGGAAAGACTGGTAAAAAGGGGGAAGATGTACCTGCAGTAGACAAGGTGGATGCTTTGCAAGCTACAGAACATAAGACAGGAGAAAAATGGAGACTAGGGTGAGAATGTGTTTATAAAATTATCCTCTGATGACAATATGCAAGATAAAAATGGAGCAGTCACCAGATACTGTTCACCATGGCTCCCTTCTTTGTTGGAATAATTTGCATTATTTTGAATGGGTCCTTTAATGAAAAAGATTAGAAAAAAAATGCTGTCAAAATTAATTAAATTTAGCCAGGGAAATTAACCTCCTTTTGATTATCCTGTAGGAAATGGGATTAAATAACATTTTCTACAGTGCAGAACATCTAAAATATTGCTCTTCTCAGTGATGTCCAGGGACAGGACAAGGGGCAAGGGGTGAAGCTGGAACATGGGAGGTTCCATCTAAACATAAGTAGAAACTTTTTCACAGTGAGTGTGACAGAGCCTGGCCCAGACTGCCCATGGGGGTTGTGGAGTCTCCTCTGGAGACATTCTGAACCCACTGGGACACGTTCCTGTGCGAGCTGATCTAGGTGATCCTGCTCTGGCAGGGGGGTGGCATTAGATGATCTTTTGAGGTCCCTTCCAAGCCTCAACATTCTGTGATTCTGTGAAATATTGTGTAAAGGAACTGACTATAAAAGAAGCTCTGGGAAATCAGTGCCCTGGGAAAGAGCTAAGAATATTACTGGCTATTATGACCCAACTTCCTAACTTTAAAGTGTGTGCACGCTGCTCTAACCCTGCAGAGCTCTGGCAAGAGATTTAATGCTCAGGAAGAGTGTTGAGCAAAGTGTAAGCTGATATATAAACTCATCCGCTCAAGGAACTGCTGTGCTTCAAATAGACACCTATTTGCAAAGCATTTTGTGTTCCTATTGCCACCTTGTGACCAGGAAAATCATTTACAGCAGGTCTTTGAGAAGAGCCGTGCACTTCTTTGCACTGCTTTGCCAGCAAAGTGCCTGTTGGAGATTTTATGGGGCTATTTTGCTGTAGCTGGAGGTTCCTGAGACAATCCAACTGAGACAGTGCTCTCCTGCTGCCTGAGACAACCCATAGTGCCTGCAGCAGTTCAGGGAGTGCAATGACACCGCAGCATTTTGGGCCAGTGTGTGATATTTTCAAGTCTTACCATCCAAATGAGAAGTAGTTTCCAACAACAGAGCCAATTTCTCCCACTTGAATGAGCCCAAGAGGAGATAACATATCAGTAGACAGATTATTCATATTTATATCCATTCATATGCTCAATTCCAGGAAGCTGAGGCCTATCATTTGATACAAAACATACTTGGTTTTGGTTTACATGTTTTTACCCTCAGTGACAACATTTTTCATGCAAAGAACAGACACAGAGTCGCTCAGCTGCAGGCACAGCTTTGGGCTTTGCACATGCAAGGACAGATTTATGTGTCCACAGCTCCTCGTACTGGAAACGGGGCCCACTTGATGCTTTGCTTCATATGGGAGGAAGAATAAAGAGGCATCAATCTGCATGTAAAATTCTCAGGATGTGCAGCTTGGCAGAGTAAAATTTTGAAGCAAACTAAATAATAGGAACATATTGCCATCAGTTTTAAGTCCTGTATCACCAGGAGAAGTCCAAGACATTTCCTTCATTGTTGTGACATGTTGATGTCTCTCATAACATCTGAATGCATCTGGAAGACTTTGAACTGCTTTATTATTTATGAATCTTCTTTCCTATGTGGTTTATATGTTTTGAAATCTAAAGTGTTGCCAGAAAACTGTAAAACCTGGCCGAGTGAGGACCTCACCATTAGGTCTTCTCAGCTCTCTTTTCCTCCTTCTGTTCTGTAGGTAGGCAAATGGATGCATAATGCATTTGCTGGTGACACCAAACTGAGCAGGAGTGTCGATCTGCTCAAGGGTAGGAGGCTCTACAAAGACATCTGGCCAGGCTGGATCGATGGGATGAGGTCAATGGGATGAGGTTCAAGAAAGCCCAGTGCTGCACTTGGGTCACAACAACCCCAGGCAATGCTATAGGCTGGGGCAGAGTGGCTGGAAAGCTGCCTGATAGAAAAGGACCTGGTGGTGCTGGTGGACAACAGGCTGAGCATGAGCCAGCAGGGTGCCCAGGTGGCCAAGAAGGCCAACGGATTCCTGGCCTGGATCAGAAGCAGCGTGGCCAGCAGGAGTAGAGCTGGATTGGCCCACTGTACTGGGCACTGGGGAGGATGCAGCTTGAGCACTGCGGTCAGTTTTGGGCCTCTCACCACAAGAAGGACATTGAGGGGCTGGAGCGAGTTCAGAGAAGGGCAATGGAGCTGGTGAGGGGTCTGGAGAACATGGCTGATGAGGAGAGGCTGAGGGACCTGGGGTTGTTTAATCTGGAGAAGAGAAGGCTCACGGGAGACCTTTCTNTGCTTTATTATTTATGAATCTTCTTTCCTATGTGGTTTATATGTTTTGAAATCTAAAGTGTTGCCAGAAAACTGTAAAACCTGGCCGAGTGAGGACCTCACCATTAGGTCTTCTCAGCTCTCTTTTCCTCCTTCTGTTCTGTAGGTAGGCAAATGGATGCATAATGCATTTGCAGGTGGCACCAAACTGAGCGGGTGTGTCGATCTGCTCGAGGGTAGGAGGCTCTACAAAGACATCTGGCCAGGCTGGATCGATGGGATGAGGTCAGTGGGATTAGGTTCAAGAAAGCCCAGTGCTGCACTTGGGTCACAACAACCCCAGGCAATGCTATAGGCTGGGGCAGAGTGGCTGGAAAGCTGCCTGATAGAAAAGGACCTGGTGGTGCTGGTGGACAACAGNGGTTTAGTGGTGATGATAATATTTAATAGATGTTTGGAGATGATGATCGTGAAGTTCATTCCAAGTGATTCTATGATCCCATAATGTCAGTGGTAGAACACTGAACTCCAGCACTGCTTTTACTTGACAGGCTCATGAAACTCTGGTTTCCACAATCCTTTATCACACTTAGTCCAAGGAGGGACAGTCCCCAACAGGCCAAGCTCTCTACACAGATGCTGGGTACTTGATTTTTCAAAAATAGTGCCATAGAATGGTTTAGTTTGGAAGGGACCTCTAGAGGTCATCTGGTCCAAGCAGGGACATCTCTACCTAGGGCAGGTTGCTCAGAGCCCCATCAACCCTGACCTGGAATGACTCCAGGGATGGGGCCTCCACCCCCTCTCTGGGCAGCCCATCCCAGTGGTCTATTACTCTCAGATTAAATAACTTCTTTTCTATTATCCAGTCAAAATCTCTCCTTTCCCAGCTTAAAACCATTGCTCCTTGTCCTGTCAAATACTTTGAGTTTCTCAACCAAGAACTGGCGCTTGACTCATTTCTTCAGCGCTGTGGCCTGGCTGTCCTCAGAAGATACCTCTGGACTGTATACACTGGGCTCTGTATCCCACTGCCCACTGAGAAGTGACTTTTCTTAAGACAAATGGAAGTATTTTAAGCTCTTTCTTAAGAGTTTCCTACAAATCTCCAGGTGAAGCTAAGGGATTTCCTTTCAGAGCTCAGCAGTTCCTCTTATATATGTGCGAGGCCACTCCCAGATGTGTAAGAAATCTCCATATAACCAAATCTTCATCCCCCAAATGGCTATGAAGAATATTACCTAAATCAGCAGGCAGTTTTAGAACTAACCATTGCAAGGCAGTGCTAGACAGGGAAAACGCTGTAGCCTGGACACCCACTATCAGAACTAAAATACAACCCCCCAGTAAAGGAACTGTTCCTCCGAGATGTCTGCATTCAGGATTGTTGCAATAACACACACAGAAGCAACACCCACTGTTATCCTGTTCTGTAGAGTACCATGAGACACAACAGCTTGTGTGATAGCGAGTCAGTGTCTTACACACTTGTTTTATTAACGGAGGACAAAGAACCTCTAATGCAGAACCAAAGAGCTTATTTAAGGATGTTTTTCTCTGGGGAAGTTTATCATCTCTGTTGGATTAATTATGTCACTGAGAGTATGTTAATTTTAGTCCCCTTGTGAACCTCTGTGTGATTTTAAGCTTATGTTCATTGTGGCTTAAAGTGAGATGGGTATTGAACTGAAAAGAGACATTCCAGATCCTGAAACGACCTACAGAAGATGTCACACCATCTCAGCAGCAGCAGTGTTAACTCTGTTCCTATTGCTGTAGAATAATTTTCCTTTGAGAGCAACTTTCTCCTTATAGCAGAGTCTCTCTATCCCAAAATACTCCCTTTGCATTTCCCTGGGGTACCAGTGGTCGGAAGCTCTGCTAAGACTTGTGAGCCAGTTAGGAGGTGGGGAGGGAGAGGAATGTTGATCCAACATTCAGTAGATAGTTATGATGGCTAATGGAAATTTCACTAATGGAAACATCAGTAATGGAACATAAATTTTCACTAATGGATTCCCACCAGAAATATTTTAATAGGTATCAGCTCTTTTGTAATACACCACTTCTGTGGGAACAATTGCAAATTACAGAGGAGCTGGAAAATATACCACAAGTCCTGATTTTCTTTTGTCTTCAAGGTACCCAATGTAATTACTGCACATAAAAAGACCTGAAAATAGATAATAAATAAATAATCTACCTTTAGGTAGAGCATTTACTCAACCAGAGTGACATAAGCAGCCTGAGAGCAGGAAAAGGCAAGTTCAGAGTAACAAGGGCTATAAATAAATAAAGAAAATATGGTATTTGGGGAAGGACTAACAGTTGAGAAATGAAAAGATGTAACCCAGGAGCTGTACCCAGTATGTGAAAAGGATTCCAAATTGATATCTGTTCTTCATATAATTGTATTTGTTCATGGAATTGGTGGCTGCAATTGATATAAATATTGAGCATATGAAAAAGATTAGTGTTTGAAAAGGTAATTAGTGCTTTAAGAAGTGTGAAAAAACCCTGAGCATCTGAAGTGTTATATTGCAAAAACTAGTTTAATGACAGAAAAAGCAGAAATTTAAAGTAGCTGATGTATCAGCCTTCAAACATTACAATTTCAGTGGTGCCCAGTGACAGGACAATGGGAAAGGAGCCCAGACTGGAACCCAGGAGATTTCATCTGAAAAGGAGGAGAACGTTCCTTGGTGTGAGGGTGTGGGAGCCTGTGCCAGGCTGCCCAGAGAGGCTGTGGAGTCTCCTGCTCTGGAGAGATTCCCAACCCCCCTGGACCCTGTGCTGCTGGGCCCCCTGCTCTGGGTGCCCCTGCTGGGGGGAGCAGGGGGGTGGCACCAGGTGATCTCCAGAGGTCACTTCCAACCCTGCTGTGGTTGGATTCTGTGATTCTGTGATCTGTGATGCAAGAAACAGGTTAANGGAAGAAGGTAGGTTTAGAGTAGAAGTTAGGAAGAAGCTTTTCACTCTAAGGGTGCTGAGACACTGGAACGGGTTGCTTGGGGAAACTGTGGATGCTCGATCACTAGATGGGTTCAAGCCCCGGCTGGATGGGGCTGTGAGCCCCCTGCTCTAGTGGGAGGTGTCCCTGTCCATGGCAGGGGAGTTGGAACTGGATGATCTTGAACCTTTCAATGCTTCTATGATCCTACAGGAGATGTATCAATGTGACACCTTCTGCAAATATTTCAGACATTGGCAAGCAAGATCCACAGGTTTAAGAGCTTTGAAGTAACATTGTCCTGATTCACAGGGACAGGGAGAGGACAGATACACTGAAGATGTGAGGAGCATAGGACTCACATAATTATAACTAAAACCTAGCTCCATTTTTACAGAATATTCTACTATCTGATTGAGTGAAATAAAAATACCCTGCAGTCCCTGAGATCATCACCTGCAGGCTTATGTAACAGTAGACACTCTTTTTCAGGAATACTATTAATTGCAGGCTATTATTAGCCATTAAAACACTCATCAGTGTTGGGAGTCATGGATCTTGCCATCAAGCTAAAGGCCATGAAATGCATTTCCTACAAGCAATACCCTTAACTTCACTTGGCGTGGCAGTTGTGTTAAGGTGGTTAAATGCTGACTCAAGGAGGCTTTATTATGGAATAAAGTGGGCACATGTGAAAGGATTCCAACGGAATCACAAGTATTTGGACTTTGCAGTGGAGAGGTGATGCTGCCATAGCAACAAAAGCTTTGGATGGTTTGCACTTGACCCCCCCTCCCTGCAGTTAAACTCTGTTGTGATAGGAAACAGCTGTAGCACTGGCCTGTGATTTTTGCAGCCACAGTTGTGTGCAGTGTGGTCCATATTTGTGCTCTCAGGAGCTCAATTTCCCTTGAATTTTACATGCAGACTGATGCTTCCATAGTCTTTCCTCCCACCTGACTTTGCCAACTCCAGATTTTCAGAAGACAGAGCTCCCTGTATGTGTTTACACGCCTAGATGTCAAAGGTGTGCCTGAAGTTGGATATTTCAACTGTACTATTGTCTTAATGTTGCTATTACTTGATTGTAAAATATAATCACTGGATTTACAAATAAATGCATGCACATTTTTATGTGTATATTGCACTCTCCATCACAAACTAGGAGCAGTAAAATCAGCTTTTTGCAAGACACATACTTTTGACACTTCTCTTCTTCCTGGCCTTAGCAGAGGTCTGGTTTAGGACACTGCCTCTCTCCTAAGAATCACAGGCCCCAGAATCCCACAATCCCAGCATGGCAGGGGTTGGAGAGGAGACCCTACAGCCTCTCTGGGTCACCTGGTCCAGCTGGAGAGATTTTTATAAGGTCACAGGGACCTGTGAGGAGGGAAATGGTTCCCTGGTTTCTCAGGTTCCTGTGTAGTGTGTAACAAGACTGCTCTGTTCAAAGACTGCAGCTGGGTGCTGCTGCACTGTCCTTCCCCTTTACAAGGACACCAGGGGAGATCCTTTACTTTTAGAATCAGATTTTGTTAGGATATATTTGCTGGGGTTTTTTTGTCTTTGTATTTTCCTTTATTCCTCTCTACTTCTGTAAGAGAAAAATGGCATCTCCCTTTGGCTGCTGGAGGGAAGGAGAGCTTGCAACCTTCCCTCCAACACTGGAGTTCCTCCTGCTGAGGGGAAAAGAAATCTGCATGTGTAGACTTCATTGAGTTATTACTCTGGAGATAATGTTTTTCTATCAAGTACAAGGTCTGAGATCAAAGAGAAAGGGAAATAAGAAGAAATGAAAAAAGAAATGACAGATGACTGAAAATTATTGCTTGGAAAGTGTCTGTTTGGAACTTTTGATCCAGTCATGAATTATATAGTATCTTCCTGGTTAATTCACTATTTATATTCTTAAATCTCAACACTTATTTAAATGAATACAGGGGTTGAGAGAGCTGCAGCCAGAATACTGAAGGACATTTTAGACATTAAAATGAAAGCAGATGCTCCATCAGTTTTTAAAAGGGCAGTAAATCTGCCTTTTGAACCAAGCAAATTTGTAGAAAAGAGAAGAGAGAATAAAATCAATCAACGGGTTATGTGTAAATATGAGATACAGGGGGAAAAACCAGCTCAGATTTCTTTCTATTTGCAAGTTTATTACAGTCTTTTGAAGGTGTCAGTGAGCAGATGATTACAGTTGCTCACACCCAGGGATTTTCAAAACCTTTGGTGCCAAAGGATGTAAAGCTATCGTGATTTAAAAGAGAAGATCTCGCAGGGATGAATATTCTATTGAAAACCAGGATACAACTGGTAGGAATTAATGTGCTCTTTGCACAAATCTATTTCACAGTTAATGAAATTCTTGCCATTCAGCATCAAAGGGTCACTCCTGAGCGGGGAATGATGCTGAGAAAAAAGGGTAAGTGATCCCGAGCCCTTCGACTTGGAAACCAAACGGTGGGAGGGGAGGGGGGGAAACGTGATAAATTTTAGAGTAGTACAGAGAAAGTAATTAAGGAGTGGCTGCTCATTACTTCTCACAGTATGAAAGATACAGAATAGTCAGTGAAATTATTGGGTATGGGGTTTAAGAGCAAACAAAAGCAAGTTGTCTTTCCATGGGGTGCACCATTAAATCATTAAAGTCAATGCTGCAGAATGGCATTGAGTCCCAAGTATAAAGGTCCTCAAAAAGCCTTTAGAAACAGTCACTGGAGGACCTCTAGCTCATGACAACCTAAATAAGGTGGCTGCAAAATGAAGCAGGTAGTTAATGACTGTGAAGACAATATAAATGGAGGATTTTTTCTCTGATATTCATGCCCTGGTAGTCAGTCATTTTGACATAAATGTGACATATTAATCCTGTAATTGTTTCCTGAGGAGATCTTTTAAGTGTTACAGGTGAAAAACAACTGCAGCATGGGCAGCAGGTTGAGGGAAGTGACAGCCCCTCTACTCCTGGGGAGACCCCCCTGCAGTGCTGGGGCAGCTCTGGAGTCCTCAGCACAGCAGAGCCAGGGAGCTGGGGGAGTGGGGCCAGAGGAGCCCCAGCAGTGCTGGGAGGGCCGGAACCCCTCTGCTGGGAGCCAGGCTGGGAGAGCTGGGGGGTGCAGCCTGCAGAGGAGAAGGCTCCAGCTGGGGAGACCATATTGCAGCCTTTCAGGGATGGTCTTTTTAGCAGGGCCTGTTGAAACAGGACAAGGGGTGATGGTTTTAAACTAAAAGGTAAGGTTCAGACTCAATAGAAGGAAAGAAGGAATTTTTNCTGAGGGTGGTGAAACACTAGCCCAGGTTGCCTGGAGAGATGGTTGATGTCCCATCCCTGGAAACGCTCCATGTCAGGATGGACTGGGCTTTGAGCAACCTGCTCTAGCTGCAGATGTCCCTGCTCCCTGCAGGGGGGTTGGACTGGATGACCTTGAAAGGTTCCTTCCCATCCAAGCCATTCTAAAACACTGTCACCTTAGTGAACACCTGTAAGTGAGCAGGCTCCAGAGAATCACATTGCTAGAGAAATGGGAATGCCCTTATGGAGTCACTATTTGTGTTTGATTACTGAGAATAAATAAAACTGCCTCTTGCTCAGCTTAATTTTGAAAACACATCTTTCCACACAGCTACATGTGAGACATAGGATGGATTCCTGGTTTTGTTTTGTTGTGTGCATGAAACATAACCCACCATCCTAATCTTTGGAGGACACTGCCTCATTCACCACTCCTTTGGCTAATTAAGAACTGATGCCAGGAGGTTTTAAAGTCAGTTTTTACTGACTTTAAACCCAGGTTTCTTTCTTCCAAGCTGCTGGTTTGCCAGCATTCNTTCCTTCCCATCCAAGGCATTCTAAAACACTGTCACCTTAGTGAACACCTGTAAGTGAGCAGGCTCCAGAGAATCACATTGCTAGAGAAATGGGAATGCCCTTATGGAGTCACTATTTGTGTTTTATTACTGAGAATAAATAAAACTGCCTCTTGCTCAGCTTAATTTTGAAAACACATCTTTCCACACAGCTACATGTGAGACATAGGATGGATTCCTGGTTTTGTTTTGTTGTGTGCATGAAACATAACCCACCATCCTAATCTTTGGAGGACACTGCCTCATTCACCACTCCTTTGGCTAATTAAGAACTGATGCCAGGAGGTTTTAAAGTCAGTTTTTACAATGTTTTTTTTTAGGCAGATTAGCAACAGTCCCCCTTTAGAGACTCACAGTAGATGTTTTCATAATGCTGGAGAGCAAAGAGGAGTGCAAAATATCACTGGAAGGGTGAAGCTAGAAACGTAGGTGAGCAGAAACCCAGGTTTCTTTCTTCCAAGCTGCTGGTTTGACAGCATTACATTCCCCATGCATCCAGCTGAGCTCCTACTGTGCTGAATCACCTGCCTCACACGGCGCCGGGCTCAGTGCTGCTTTGCATCCAGCCTCATCAGCCTGCTGAAGTTCAGTCCCCTGTGCAAACCCACCAGGTACAGGTTTTGTCTCATATGGGCAATGCCCCCTCCTGCCAAGTGGGTCATGGCTAAATAAATCCAAAGGCACCATCTGGCCTTTGAGTTAGCAGCAGATATTGGCTTCAGTCACTGCTTAGCCTGTCATTGGCATTTTGAAGCCCCCTGTTGATTATAAAAACTATTAATTTGGTTCTTTTTTCTTCCATAAAGTCACTAGTATTTTTTTTTTGAGAACCCATCACTCCATAGGTGTTTTATTCTTCCTGCAGAGCAAGAGCAGACATAGACACAAGCAGAAACACCCTGAATTCCCTGGAGAAAAGGTGGCTGTACCCATTTATCACCTGCAACCCAGAAAGAGAGCAGCACAGTTAGAAGCAAGAACAGATCTGGTCCCTGAGAGACTGGCAACTGTATCTGTAACAGGCTGCTGCAGTCAGGCTTTATGGTCCTGCCACCTGAATAACCATCATCACAACACGAGACAGGGTTGGGAATGAGAGACCTGGCAGAGGAGAAGGAAGAGGGCAGATGTCCTTCTTTGGGGGTAAAAAATGGATCCTCATCCTTGCCCCTCAACCCTTTCACTGTTCTCCTCAGGAGGTTTTAAAAGTGGAACAAGTATTTGTTGTAGCTGTTCATGCTGAGAAATTAGGGGAAGTGGTTAAAAAGCACACTGGCCTCTTAGGTATCAGCTTAATTCACCAAGAAGCTCTTGAAGCAAAACTCCCTAGGTTTTCATCTTGCATAAAGGTGACTCAGATGAAATCTTTACCCTTGGGCTGCAGGTTACAATTCAGGCTGTCAGTGTGCAAGGAACATAAGAACTGATGATTCCTTCTGCCTGGACAATTAAGATTAATGTGCAAGGCAAGAGCTGAAGTGCCATCCCAAAATGACCCTGGAGCTCTAATAGCTCCTTCCCCTCGAGTTATTAACCCCCAGGGTAGATGCTCAGCTGATCTTTTAGTCACTTACAGGAATCTCAGACAGGAGATGTCTGATTAGCCACCTATTTCTTCTGCTGTGACAGTAAAAGACTCTACCAAATGACNGGACTGGGCTTTGAGCAACCTGCTCTAGCTGCAGATGTCCCTGCTCCCTGCAGGGGGGTTGGACTGGATGACCTTGAAAGGTTCCTTCCCATCCAAGCCATTCTAAAACACTGTCACCTTAGTGAACACCTGTAAGTGAGCAGGCTCCAGAGAATCACATTGCTAGAGAAATGGGAATGCCCTTATGGAGTCACTATTTGTGTTTTATTACTGAGAATAAATAAAACTGCCTCTTGCTCAGCTTAATTTTGAAAACACATCTTTCCACACAGCTACATGTGAGACATAGGATGGATTCCTGGTTTTGTTTTGTTGTGTGCATGAAACATAACCCACCATCCTAATCTTTGGAGGACACTGCCTCATTCACCACTCCTTTGGCTAATTAAGAACTGATGCCAGGAGGTTTTAAAGTCAGTTTTTACAATGTTTTTTTTTAGGCAGATTAGCAACAGTCCCCCTTTAGAGACTCACAGTAGATGTTTTCATAATGCTGGAGAGCAAAGAGGAGTGCAAAATATCACTGGAAGGGTGAAGCTAGAAACGTAGGTGAGCAGAAACCCAGGTTTCTTTCTTCCAAGCTGCTGGTTTGACAGCATTACATTCCCCATGCATCCAGCTGAGCTCCTACTGTGCTGAATCACCTGCCTCACACGGCACCGGGCTCAGTGCTGCTTTGCATCCAGC
>VWZY01000985.1:38192-49825 GCA_013399075.1 Chloroceryle aenea | reverse complement strand
CTCTCTTCTTTATTTTCTCCCTTGTATTAAATTCCCGAGTGTAAAGGAAACGGCTTTCTTTGAAATGTGAGGCCTTTCGTTTCAGTGATGTAATTTTCAAATTCCTAATTTGGCCTCCACTAAGATTAAAAAACTCCAACTAAACAGAGGATGTGGTGCTTTATTTATTTATTTATTTAGAAATCAATTCTATGTTAAATCAATATTTGTCGGTGGTTGCAGTATTCTATTTACTCCACTAATAAGCAACCCCTTCACTCTTCAGAGAGCTTCTTTTTAGTTTTAGAGGGCCCATGGAAGCCTAAGCAATGAATAAGGAAACATCCAAATACAAACCAAAAGATTTTATATTTTAAACGGTGCCGCAGAAAAACTGAGTTTTAATGACTTGAGGGAATTGTGAATACCAAACATGGCATAGATGTAAAATTTTAACCTTTTCTTCCTCTAAAAGTGCTTCTTTAGACTGCTGTAAAACAAGAAGATAGTTTCATAACTTGGAATCATCTCTGCTCTGTGGCTCCAGTCCAGGCTGAAATTGGTTCTGAATCCACATCTGACAAGAAGTACTGGCCAAACACACACTGGTTAACTGTACTTATGGTTGGGGCTGGGGAGAAAAAAGGATAGGAAAAAGGGAAAGATGTTCTGACATAATCTGTATTGGATCAAACTGCAAAATGGGTTTTGTGATCATTTTGTCTGTTTAAATATAAATCTTTTAGAAAACTAAAATGTTTAAAACTACTTACTTTTCCCTGACATTCCCATCCTGACAAAAACGTGTTGTAGGTCTGGTAGAAACAACAAAATCTCCCAAACAAATGTGTCCCTGTCTCCTTGTAGTTAAAAATCTGGTCTTCAGAATCTGCATTTTCAAACATTGCTTGGGGCAACATTGTGAATCTTAAATTAAAACACAGAACCAAGAAATCCATATTTCAGAAAGAAGACACAGAAAAGGATGCTGGGTGCAAATTTCTGTTCCATAGCTTCTCAGAGAAGCATTTTTAGCACTGCAGGTGGCTATTACCTCTTCAGATAGGGCTGAAGAAAATTCAAAATGGTTGTCATGCAGCATGAAAACAGTCCTTGTGAAATCTGAAACAATCACACCTCTCATATCTTCAAAAAAGACTGTTTCTTCTGTATTCCTGGATCTCACCCTGTCTGGGTATATGTTGCTGTGAGCCTCACTTTTATCTTCCAGTTGATGTCTTGTTTTCTCTGAGTAGACAATGTGACTTCCATCTACAAACAGGGACAACTGCAGCATGAAATTCCTTCATGACTGGAAACAAGACACTTTTGGTTCATGTTCCTTTCCAAGAAGAATAGCAAGGATATAATATAAACTACTTGGCATAATGGAGTGCCTTCCTGACTTGGTCAGTGAGTGATAGACGAACTGTTGGTGTTTTCATACCCATCTCAATGAAAAGGAAAGGCAAATGCTCAGGCACACAAAGGACTGGAAACTTAGCCCTTACAAACACTTACATGTGGCCACAAATCCCAGCCTTGCAGATACCTGTGCCATTAGTTTGGCACACTGTCATCATTGTCCTGCAGAATGTAGATGAGGAATGGGAAACAGACTGATTATAAAATATTTTTTAAGTTAGTAAACTTCAACAAAATTTGATAGGACTATGAAAAGAAAAAAAAAAAAAGAGAAAAAAGCACATGACCATCCAGATGGTTCTCACAAACTTCACAGACCTGTTGAAAATAGTGTCTTAGAAATAGAAAAAATATTCTAACAAACAAAAAAACACCCCAAATTGACAGACAATTTAAAAAGGCACATGAGTCTTATAAGGAAAACGTTGTCCAGCACAAGCAGAGGTTGGTATATGCTCCTGCTGTAATAACATCTTGCTTTATTATTTGTACTAAAGAGCCCTTGAGGCATCTCTTGCTATTAGGCAGAATCAATAAAATACTTCCAAACTGACTTTCACATTTCAGAGCTATTTACACCCACTCTGCTGAACCATAATTTACACACAGAAACGCTGAGGATAATGTAAGCTAAACATGTTATCTGTGGCATATATTAACTTAAACCTTCTTCCTACTTCTTGGCATTCCCACTGCCATTGGTTTGGTGGGCAGATGTAGGCCTAAGGGAGTTTGTACAGAACAGAGTGGAGGGAATATAATGAGTATTGATATAGCGTTTCACACATATCATCACTAGGAAGTGTCATGCACAATCCAATCTTAAAACTGAAATCTGCTTGGTGAGATGTGGTTGGCCTATTCCACAATCTTTTGCTCAAAGTGACTCAGAAGGAAAATGTAATTTTTCAGTTGAACATCTAAGTGGCTGTTATGATTTTAAACTATCTATTGAAAAAAGAAAATAGATACAGTCGTCCTCTGCTTGAACTTCTGCGGTCCAAGCACAGCTCTTGTGAACGAAAGTATGTTATGAAATATTTGTGAAGCTATGAAATTTCACATGTAAACACTGTCTTTGAAGTCAAGATTTCAGTAGATACTCACTTCAAGGCAGGCTTTGGAAGAATGCTTCCAGGTGAAGAGAAGCTGGCTTGAATTTGACAACCAACATCTGAACCATCAGATACAGCACCTGGACCACACTCAGAGGTGTTGCCTGGACTCAGATTTGTGTCTGTCTGTCAATCCAGATGATGATGTCAAACTGAGATTGTGATAAAGCTGTGTCTAGTGCAGATGAAATGTTGAGCTGGGTGTTGTCTTCAAATTGGAGGCCATTTGGCTTCCATCATCTTCCAGATTCTTTCTCTATCTTCCCATACGTGGTGAGTAACATTGATTGGCAATTCTTGTGGGACTGTGCAGGGAAAGTCACCTGGGAAGAGCTGCAGTCTTCAGAATTTGTCCTGGAGCAGTGTTTTGCCACTTTCAGTCTCTGGAAGTCAGGAAATGAGCAGTCAGTCAGAGGGTGAGAGCACTCATGACAGAGAATCATCTCAGTCTGCTTTTGGAGGGGATGAAGGACATTGCAGAACAGTGTCAGAAATTTCTGCTCCTGAAATGAAGATAACTGCTCTCATCACACGGGGCAGATTTGTAAACCTCAGTCCAGGTCAGTGCTGAGCCATAAAGGGTCTGATCTACTTGAATTGCCTATTGAAAATTACCTCCAGCACACTTTGATCTTTGCTTTTATTGTATCCAGTCCTAAGAGTTACTGCCAGCTCTGTGCAGCCCTGACAGGTGGTTTCTCTCCTTCCTTTGTATGCTTACCTCTGAGCTATCTCCAAGGCTCTGGCTTGAGCCTTAGAACTGATTTTACTGAGTTAATGCTGCACATCTGTGAGGGGTCATCTCTTTGTCCAAAACAGCCTTGACTGTCTGAGGTCCCTGCAGCGTTTGCAGTTCTGGCCAAGGAGAGCTGAAAAATGTATCCACCAATGTTGTTCATGGTTTCAGGAGAGCTAATGTAGATGGGACAGCAATACACTTTTGGGTTGGGCTTGGTTCACTAATTTTGACATCTGAGAGTGTGCAGTCTTTATAGACTCCGGATTTTTGTTATTCTTTAGGATGAAAAACTATCTGTACCAAATCAGCAAAGCCTATTCAACTATAAAACAGATTCAGAGACTGTCCCTTTTGACAGGAGTTATATATAGGATACATGGCTATTTATTATCGCAAGTGTCTTTGTTCCTGTTATGTATATTTGTGGTTAGATGGCAAAGAACTTTGGTGTAAATTTGGGAATTCCCAGGTGCAAAGCTCTCCTTGTGGAGCCTAATAGACTGTCTTAGCCATCTTATGTGCAAAGGAAAAAACACTCAAAGGAAAAAAAAAGGGTAGGAATCTCCGTGGATCAGTTCTGTCCCTTGAAGAATACTGCTGTCTTCAGAAGAATTGCAGAAGACATGAATTCAGTTTATTATGTCTTGAGTCAGCTGATACACTACCTTATTTTGTCATAGTTCAGTGAACGTGCATTTAACCAACACATCACATGGGTCAAAGAGACATTTTTCCCCACTGTTTTTCAATTACAGACACCCATAATTAAAATCCTTGTGTTTGTTGCCTGAAAATGCCATTTCAGTAGCCATCAGAATTTATTTCCCCCCTTTCTTGTGGGTAAGTCAACCAATTGCTCAAAATTGCTGGGTAAAATTTCTCTAGTTTTAAAAAATTACTACTGTGAAATTACCATCATTGAAGCCTCATTTCCTCCCTCAGCTCCATAAAACTTTTTTTAAAAATCAGATTTGCACAAATTCTACACTGGCTTCATCAAGGGAAACAGAACATAACAAGACCTTTCTGTATCTCCATCAACCCACTTAGATAGCTGTGGCTTTTTCAGTGGAGGACAGGCAAAACAATACCTCCCTATGGAATTTAAGTAAATGTGTGTGGAATGTTTTTGAGAATGTTACAGGTTTTCATAGTATCACAATAGATTGTGATTTGTTGTAAAAGGTCACTGTAACAATACAAAAAGAATAATTAATTTATTGAAATTAAACACAGTTAACATCTTGTCTTACCTAGATTTAATCATCTCCTTTTCGAACCACTTTGTGGAGAAAAATTAAGTAATACAAAGTAGCTGATGTGTTTAGTGACTTATGGCATAGACACAGTTTATGTCCTATAACACATTGCTAATATTGACATAATGAAATTTTGTGAAAATAGTCTTATAGAAGGCACTGGCTACATTCAGAATTCAAATAATTTACCAACATTATAGAATTTTACAGCATTTCATTAAAAATGTCATGTCTTTTATATAAAAATGATGTTTTGGCTAAACTGTTTTCTTCCCATCAAATTACTGCTTAGGCACAAGAGTTTCTGAGGCAGCAGTGATATTTACAGGACAGATGAGCACTTCTAGATGTGCCTCTCCACAGCTCACCCCTGAAGTGCACAGGTGCTCAATTCCTGTCTTTGCAGAGATATCACCTTAGGCATGGGCAGATGATTAAGGGACCTGCTTGGAGAGCACAATTTCTTGAGCAATTCCCAGCTGCCAGTAGGATACCAAAGTACCTACTCACTGCTAAGCATTAGTGTTGTGATGCTGTCCACAGAAACCTGAATTACTACCTCTGTAAAGTAAGAGATTTAGATCTGGACATGTACTTGTAATAAGTAATGGTATTTCTGAAAAGCATATAGACATATATAAATGACACTTGGAATTGAAACCTTTCATACTAAAAATGAGGACTTATTTTTACAAGTTTTTTATTTACTTGCAACATCCAAATCAGTCTAGTGCAGCCCTAGGAAACATTAGTAAGTTGCTGAAGACAAAGGTGATAACTTACTAAGAGAGACAACTAGCAGTAGCTTATGAAGTAATCAGAAAGGCACCTATAATGTAACAAGCAGAGAACTTCAACAGCATTCTGATATGTCACACAGACCTCTTTTTATTTCACTGAAATACCTGATGTCCCAATCAAAACTCACCTTTTCAGTTCAGAAACATTTTAATTTTCAGTAGCTGTATTTTAGCAACTAAGAAAAAAAAGATAGTGACGTGTACATCGGAGGGAAAAAGAATTACCTTTCAATCTACAAACTTCCTTCAGATTTGATAAATAAAGAGAGGAATAAATCCCCAATGTTATTCAACTCATAATTCAGTAAATTTTTACTGCTGTGCTTCAATAAGTAAGGATGGTTACAGTCAGTATTCTCCTTGCACAGGAAGCTTCCTTTTTATTGAGCAATTGATTTTTTTTCCTTTCCTTTCCTTGGTGGATTTTAAATTTTATTGTATGCAGAAGATTAGTAGCAGTAATAATAATGTGAAATAATGTAATACAGAGTAGATTAAGATAGATAGCAAAATAATTCACATAGACATAATACCCAGTAGAAGTCTTTGCAGACAGAATAAAGATTTGCATTTTTTTTTCCTTTTGTTGGATTTGTAAAATGTAGAGTTTTACCATTTTTAGAGTTTTACTAATTTTACCATATTAGTCTTGTGTTGTAAAGTAGCATGGTAAATCTAAAGTTCTAAACCCAGTTATTATGATAATTATTTGGAAGGCTACTGGGTTCTTGTCATCACTGCTTATGAACAGGGACATTAGTTACTGTAGCAAAAATTTATCAGTAAAATTGTGGAGTGGATCCATATCACAAGCTGTTTATTATAAACTTGGGGGGTTCCATCTTTTTCTGGATTTTGTTCCCCAGGAAAGTGTACATAAACATGCCAGCCTCTCCAAAGGATGTAATCTTGTCTTTGTTGTATTAGGGCTCCAAAGAAAGTGCTTTAATGTAGAGTTTGCATCTGAAACCAAGTATGTTGGATTCCTCCCAGAGCGGCACACAGGGAATGCAGCACATCATTGCGCTTGTTGTTATATCTTGGGCCAGAGTACCCTGCTCTTGAACTCAAGGAACTGAAAGCTCTAGGGATGGCTGCCATTCTCCTTCAATGTAAATTTTAAACAAAACCATGACATTTGTAAGATCTATTCAGGTTAAGACATAGGTATGACAGTTGAAGTACGCTGGAATTGAAGACCAAAGATCAAAATTCGGGTGCACCTACTGTGTGCCTTTAAATGGAAGAGGAAGGGAGAAAACAAAATGTTTCTCATTCCTTGCAACTTCATCCTTTTCTTCAGGAACCAGGTAAAAAGGTAAAAAAAAGGATCATGCCAGAGGAAGCCCAAACTCAAAATCTAGAAGTAGGTATTTCTGTTATATATTGAAATAGTAATTTGAAATTTAAAAATATGCATTTAATTTAGTCATTTTTGTTGAAAAAAATACTTGCATTAGTTAAAAAATTATCAGCTAGTTTGAATAGAGAAATTACCTTGTCACAAGCATGGTGAGTAGCACTTTCGGCCACTGTTAGTGAAGAGTGTTTGACTGTGCTGTGGGGCTGGTTAAACTCACATCAGAAGGCAGTCAGAAGGGCGTGATACTTACAGCAGTTCCAGTAGAAGATGGCTTTTGTCTTGAATTTACTCAAAATCTACAAAACTGACTAAAATAGTGTCATTCCTGAAGCCTGAAGTTATTCTCATGATTAGAATCACAAGGCTCAGTGAGCAAGTTGTATTTAATACTTGGATACCAGTAACTTCCTTCCATTTCCCCATCAAACTAGGAAAATTGTCAGGAATCACAATTCCCCAGGGAATTGTTTGCTTGTTTTTCCAAGTGTATACAAAAGCAACAGGAAGGAATTCATGAGAATATAAGCACTTAATCCCTGTCCCCAACCAGACAAAAGTTCAGTAAAAAGTGTTTTGCAGCAGGAAGAAATTCAAATGTTAAATAAACCTGGGATATAGTCAGTTTCTGGATTAAGGAAGAGTGAGGAGGTGTAGGGAACTCCTCTACACGGTTTGGCACTAGCATTAGATGATGTGTCAGTTACTAGACACACCATTCATGCTGGCATTTTAAAAAGTCAGATAGATGTAGGTGGGGTTTTTTTTGGTTGTTGTTGTTTGTTTGTTTGTTTGTTTTTAAATTTGATACTGTCCTACTATTTGTTTTATATGATAAAGACATAACATTGGGAAGTTAAGGTCTCAACAGTGATGTTCAAGGCAAAATGCCTGTGGCTCTGCCCAATTGTAGATATACAAATTTGCATACAAGATTTTTTTTTTTTTTTGTGAGAAGTCTCAGGGGCAAAATAGAGCAAAACACACTGGAAAAAAAACAGCAAATCATTTACCCAGGACAAAACCTTTCATCTTCATATTTATGGGCATCATGAGTGGCAGAAGATTTAAAATACTGGGAGGAGGGCTGTTCCTATGCTGTTGCTAAGTGTAGGGAAAAAATATTCAGATGCAGTGCCCAGTCTGCAAGTAAGAGAGAGTCATATAGTTTAGTTAAGTTCCAATTAAAGACCAAGAGCTGGTCTATCTGCCTGCACTGCACCAGGAGCCTGTGATTCTTGAGGTTCCTCTCTTTCTAATTGCCAGCCTCATCCTGGTAATCACAGTTTTACATACCTATTTCTACCAACAGACCCAGTATATCTGTTGATCACTGTGTTGGTGGAGAGGAAGCATTTTAATATCTCATATATATATGCATTTCAGCTTAGCATGTATGGCGATTGTTATAGATGCTCATGCCTCAGTTTTCCATGGATGCAATATCCTTCATGTTGGAATACATCCCTTAGAGAAAAATGGTTTGTACCTGGAGCTAGATCCAGTTAGTCTTTTCCAGTTATCACAGTTTGGATGAAGGCTTATGTCTGCAAGACTTGGCAGACAGGCAGTCAGACCACATTAATTTGAATGGGTTCAATATAAGGTTGGCTGAACTGCATGGCTATCTGTACGTCAGCAGATGCAGACTCTGATGAATGTGCTACACTGCCCAGCTTTGAAGTTTTATGTTTTAGTACAGAACTGCTGTAACTGTAAATTTCACAAGTCAGAAGCTGAACTTATGGAGATGTCTGAAAAAGAAACGTTCAAGGGGAATATTTTTTCCACCTAGAATGGCAGCTGAATGCAGACCTGTATAGCTTGTATTTTATCATCTGTTTGCTCAGGAAGTCAAGACACCACATTCAAGTAGCTGTTTCACCTCGCTCTGTCTGGATTTATTGTAGTGTCTTGCAGCTGCCTATTTTAAACTTTTAACACTAGGTTAAACCCCACATCCCTCAGTTTTAATAATACTTGTAAGGATTACTTTAAGTTCAATGAAGTTCTTTCGTATGGGATTTTCAGTGCCATGTAATCAGTCATTTGCAAACAGTGTTCATTATATAGGAAGGCTGGTAAATGAATGGCCTTATGGCATTTCCTTCAGGAACACCTTGTCAAATGTGGGCTCTTTGAGATAGTCGTGTATCAAAAGTGCCCTCCTACAAAAATATAAGAGAGTTCAGAGCACAAGACTTTCCATTCTCAGCTTCCTTGAAGCTTTGTGATGGAGGGGTAGTTTCCAAAGCAGGATGGGATGGAAGCTGAGCACTTGCAGAATTTGCTTTCCTTATGCACTTTCAGATGGTGGTTGAAGTGGAGATACATGTATTACTGGGAAGTAAAGTTGAACTGGTTGAGATATTTTCAGTTCTTTTACTTCATGCCTTTTCGACACCCACCTCTTCCTGGTGCTATATCACTGCCACTGGCTTTGGAAAGTCCCACTGGGCACTTTTTCTGAAGTGTCTGGTCAACACATTCCAATTTTGGTTGTTCATGAATGCTGGCATTGCCCATCTCCCATTTGTCATCCATGAGTGCAGCTAATTGCCCATATCACTTAGTATAGGATCTGCTTCAGGATTAGAGGAGACTGTTGAACTGCAGCAGAGGGGTGGTGGCAGAAGATAGGTTGTTCTGGGTGTATGTGCTCTTCCTGCAGGTGCAGTGACTACTCTTGTGGGAGGAATTGTCCTTTGCCATGTGGTCCTGTAAAAGTTCCACTGATGCAGATGTTCACAAGAGCTAGTTAAGTCTGGTAGTAAGAGCTGCTGTTCAGGGTATGACTATTTGTAAAAAAAATTTTTTTCAGAATTAACCAGCAATATATTCATATGGTTCCTTATTTGTATGTCATCTTTTTGCTCTATAAAACATGTTTAAAATGAATGGAGCTAGTAATAATTTAATTACTGTTGGTAGATCTATTATCTATAAATACCTGGTACCTTAAGTCACATGACATTGAACAAACTATTAATGATTTCACTTAAACAAATGCAGATCTTTGCACACGAGTAAACAACTACTTCTCTTAATTTAATCTCTTTTCCTGTTCGCAAGGCCTTGTTTATTGCACTGTAAAAAATTTAAGGTCTTTCAGAATGGGAGCAAGGACAACTCTTACCACTGATAGAAACTTACAAACTGTTTCTGAACAATGTTGTTAACAATATCTTATCGACAGACAAATAAAAGTAAATAAGAAAAGGGAAAAAAACCTTATTTTTTTTTTTTTAATGCAAATGTTGGTTTTATTCCTCCATTATATATTTCATGTGCATAGTATGTTTGCCCAATCACTCCACACCTTTCTGGGTGGGTATTGCTGAAGTTTGTTAATGGCCATTTCAGTCAGCTAAAACTAACATAATGAGTGCAGGCCAGTACAGAGAACAAATAAATTCAGCAGCTCTATCTTTAACAGTCTGTCCTTTAATATATGCTGCTCACCCCAGCATCGATCCTCTGTGGTAGCTGTAGCATGATCTGAAGGGAGCAAACACCTGAGCAGACCTGGTCAGTTACCCTTTTCCTTTGTTTGGGCTGCTCACCAGAAGGCTATAATATCTACTGGCACTCCACAGACTTTGTCAACAAAAGGACCACTTAAGACTTTAAAAAAATCACCTGATAGAGTCTAATTATTTTGAAAATAATCCACATTCCAATGCTCACATTATAGTGTTCATTTTCAACCAAATACAAGCTGGCATGCTTTCAATGCATATTACTTTTCATCTTTCCCAATTTTATTCCTTTCCTGTTCATAGGGAGGTTTGTGTGTTTTCAGAATGTTCTGCAGTTGTAGCATTTCATAATTTATGACACACCAGTGATTCACTGTGCACAGACTGATAAATTGCTAGACAGGGACAATACAGGGGACATTGAGTCTTGTATTTTTGTAGTCTCGTGAATATCTTATTTTGGCTTTCAGAAATAGGTGGCTATCAGAATTAATTATTAAAAAGGTAATAGCCTCTACTTTCTCTGTAGATTTCTGAGTACAGAATACAGAGGTATTTGTTTTTCCTGAACAAATTAAACTTCTTTCTGCTATAAGCATTAACTGATAAATTGAAGCAATTTCTCTTCTGAAAAATAAAGCACAAATAGGAAAATCACTGGTGTTTAATATAACAGGAGAAACTAATCTAGCAGCATAGTTACTGTCCTTGATGTCAGATGAGATCATTGTTGATATGAAGACAATGAGGCTTGTTTAATGATGATGGTCTACTTTAATGTTATTGCAAGAAGGTTATGTACAGTGTGGAAACTTACTCACTTTGCTTAATACAAATAGAACAGACTATCATCAGGAAAAAATGCTACAAAAGTTAACTGGTGCAAAGCATGTAATTCTCATGCTGCAGGTATACAGTGTCTTGAACAAACACGTTAGCTTCATACACTGTCTGCAGTTGCAATAAAATTGGTGACCAAGGTGATTCATGATTGTTAAAAGAACTGCTCAAGAAAACTCACCTCTTGTTCCCTCTGCTTCTTGTCTATTCTCATTTTAGAAGGGCTTTTAGCAATGAAAGCAGTGCCTAGACTGCATCTGTGTGACCCCAGGCACCTTCTGGCTGCCCCCCAGCAACAAGGAATCCCTCCTGCGGCTGCATGGGTCAGAGGATGGGCTTCCTTGGGGTAAGGCAGGTGGCCCAGAAGGGATTTTACCTGTCTCTTGACAATTCCATTGATATGTTTGCTATAACAACTGAAACTGTTATAAATGGCAAAACAGTTTTAGAGGTAGATATTTCTCTTGTCTTTCATTGGGATGGGTTACTTTTATACTGTTTTGTCTTTTAAATAGAAACAAAAAAGTGAGCAGATGTTGTCCAAATGTAGTCCAAATTTCTAACCAACTACTTTCTTGTAGCTGGTTAGAAATCGTCAGATCACTGCTGTAAGCCACATATTAATCTCCATGAAACA
>VWZY01000985.1:0-10895 GCA_013399075.1 Chloroceryle aenea | reverse complement strand
AGGGATGTCATCCAGAGGGATTTTGATAGGCTTGAGAGGTGGGCCTCTGTAAACCTGATGAAGTGCAAGAAGGCCAACTGCAAGGTCCTGTACATTGGTTGAGGCAATCTGAAGCACAAATTGAGGCTGCACAGAGAATGGATTGAGAACAGCCCTCCAAAGAAGGACTTAAGGGTGTTGGTTGATGAGAAGCTCAAAATGACCTGGGAATGTGGGCTTCTAGCCCAGAAAGCCAACTGTTTTCTGGATTACATCAAAAGAAACACAATAAGCAGATTGAGGGAGGTGATTCTCCCCCTTTACACTGCTCTGGTGAGACCTCGCCTAGGATACTATGTCCAGCTCCAGGACCACCAACACAAGGAGGACATGAACCTGCTCAAGGGGTTCCAGAAGAGAGCCATGAAGATGACCAAGGGGCTAGAGCACCTCTCCAATGAGGGCAGGCTGAGAGAGTTCTTCCTGGAGAATAAAAAGCTCTGTGGAGACCCTATAGCAGCCTTTCTGTATTTAAAGGGGACCTATAAGAGAACTCAGGAGANTTACAGCACTGGTGGATGAGGGAAAAGAAACTGATGTCATCTACCTGGTTTTGTGAAAAGAAGTTTATATTGTCCCACATGACATCTTTTTCTCTAAATTGGAGAGACATGGTTTTGAAGGATGGACCACTCGGTGGATAAAGANACCGTGGAACAGGCTGCTCAGAGAAGTTGTGGCTGCAGTATCCCTGGAAATGTTCAAGGCCAGGTTGGATGGGGCTTTGAGCAACCTTGTCTAGTGGAACGTGACCCCACCCATGGCAGGATGACTGCAAATACATGACTGGTAAGCTTTCTTTCAACCCAACCCATTCTATGATTCTGTAATAATAAAATAATTATCTTATCCCTTGGTTTTAAAATCTAAACTCACTCAAGGAAAACTGAGGCTATGAAAGTCTGTGTGTCTAGGTTTTCTTACTCCATTTTGCCTAATCCTCATTTCAGTTATTGGTCCAGATCTCTGGCTGGAGAGTTTCCTTCAGCAATTGTCTTCTCTACAGTCTTGTCCAGTTCAAACTGTCAGGCAGCAAAATCTCACTAATTTTTACCCTCTCTGTGCTTCATCTACAAAGATAAATAGCTGAGATAGCACCAATAACCAGTTATGTTACACTAAGGAATATTTATTATTCTGCTACAATATATTATAGCTCAAAGTTAATTGTACCTGTCTAATTTATGGGCAATGTGCACTCTTAGGCATTATCTTTGTTGTACTGTCTTTAAAATACTTACTGTGGATTTCTTGGTCAGTCAGTAAAACTTTTTTTTTTTTTTTCTTCAGAGTGACTTGTTAGACTATGGCCTTAAGGCAAGAATTTCCTCAGTGAGAGACTTTGTACTACCAGCAGGATGTGACCCAGGGAATGAACAGGCACTATTACCACTGCTAGAAGACCCTATAGTATTTCAGATCATGACAGCAAGTATTGGGCGAGGTCCTTGTAAAGTTATGGATTCCTTGAATTGCCTTACAAAGTAGAGGTCTCCAAGTTCCTTCTACAGCATAGCAGGTGTTGCACCAGCTCGCACCAGCTCACAGAGTTTCACTCCAAGATATGTGCTGAGGGGAAGAAGGGCTCTAATTGGGGAGTAACAGGCAGATAAAACACAAGGCAGATGACAACTCCCACTGAGTGCTCCTCTAAGCAAGGACAGCATTAAGTTGTCCCAGTACTGGTTTTTAGGTACAGTGAGCCTTCTCTGCTGGCTGAGCGCCCTCTCAAACTCAACCTCTTGACACAGAAGAGGCCAATCCCCCAGAGTGCTCCTTCTCCAACTCATATGAGAAAGAAGAATACACACCAGCTTTTCCTGGGGGAAGTTGCCAAGGGCTAGGTTCTCCTACTCATTCATGACAGACAGGTTGTCTGGTGGAAATCCTCTGTTCTCAAGTCCCCTAACCCTTCCTTTTCATCAGCTGCTTCTTGCCATTACAACTGCTAGTTGTGAGAAGGTTTATTTATTTATTAGGAGGCTCAGAGGAAGAGAAAGGCTCTTCCCCTTACTACCTTGCCTTTTTCTGATGACAGACATAAACAGAGAGGTTCCTGCCAGGCTCCACAGTTTCCCCCAATGCAGGCAGAGTGAGGCTGCTTTCTAGCTTCTTTTTCCAAGGCAAGACATTAACCCTTAATGTCTAACTAATGTCACAGTTCATATTGTTCTCGCTTGTGGAGAAGGAAGGGGTCACCTGTAAGCTAAAGTGTCAAGTCTCCACTGTATAAAGGGTCTTGACTGAAAAATAGTCTGTCTGATTTGTGTTTTCTTTTCTCAGTCTGTGAATCAATATACTTTCTTTGATTAATAATGGTTCTTATATGTCTCAAACAGCACTCTCTACAAAGAGTAGTTCCACTGAGTTAGAGTGTATCTTAATTTGTTTTCCTGTATTAGTAAATTTTCTTGTAGTCAGCTCCTTTGTAGCTAGTATTACAATTGCTAAATGGATGATTTTTCAAGTATTTGCTTTCACCCTCTCTCTCTCTCCCCCCATTACCATTTTCTCATTCACAATGTCATAAAGGTAATGGCACAAATCTCGAGGAATTATTTTTATTGAGTTTTTTTCTGTTTACGTGGTATTTTTAAATGTCTTACCCACCTGCCTTCAGTTTATGCATAGTCATTTTGTCTGATTATTTCATATACTGTACTACATTTAGAAAATCTCCCCTGTAACCATGGTAACTATTTATGCTTATGTACAGTTGAGCATGTGGGTTCAATTTAATTTAGTTGAAAAAAAAAATGACAAATGCTTTTGAAAGCTGCTGAAATCATTTGGGTTATTATTGGCTTTCAATTCAGGTTCAACAAAGATAGAATTGCTTATAGCCTCTCTCTTGCTTTCAGTGATTTTGCTGTTGTTGTTGTTAAACTTAGTAAGCATGAGCTGTAAAGAATTTATACAAAAGTTTGGGGAGGCTTTCCATGAGCAGCTTGCTCATGAAGATAAAAATCTATGTATTGTAAGATTTGCTTAACTAGGAGCAACACTGGGACATTCTGGTCTTCTCTGTTATACCACAGAGAATGTGAGCCCCTGTAATCCTCGTATTTCCCTTGTACTTCATGCTGAATTGATGCAAAATCTTTGCAAGCCAGGTGGGACTGGACTGCAATAACCCAAATTAAAACTAAGAGTGACAAAGGGAGGAAAAGTACTAGAACCACTTACCTGTGACTTTAGCTTTATGGAGACTTTTACAAATGTTTTCTGATGACCAGTTTTGCTAAGTTTTCGAGTATAGTCATATCCAGAAAGCAGTCTGAAAGGATTTCCTCGTCAGATATCTCTGTGCTGTTGATACTGTGGTACCTCAGTCATTCCAGTGACCAGACTGATCACACAAAATACCTGTTTCCTTCTGAAACCATTGATTCAACAAGCAACCAGGAACTGACATAACCTCATTCTGATCCAAAGTTCATAAAACCTTTGGGTGAGAGAGAAAACTGAATACCGAAGATCACCTTTGTTGCAGGAGAGTAAGAGATATCTCCTGGTGACACCCTCAGGAGATCTGTGTGTGCATCCAGAACTTTAGCTTTCATTCAGGACAAAGCTCAGGACTCCAAGGTACAGGTCACAATCACAAATTTTTATTTTTGTGTTATTCAGAAGTCACAGTGCAAGGTAATCCACATCCAGCTGACCACAGTTTGACAGCTGGGATGGTAACTAGAACAAAGTAATCTGAAATATTCCTGGCTGTCGGTGAGTCCAGTGCATGGAACCTGACAGTATCCCTCATCAGAGCAATCAGGCTTGAGATCCCATGGGTTTCTCCTCGGTAATTATATGATACAATGTTGGTATCATTACCATAATTAACCGAATAACATTTTATAAATCTGTCAATATTTCTTCCTCACCAATTGACATAGCATATGTAGTGATTTTACTGCTTCTGCAGATGGCTGTATAGCATGTTTTACAAGTGTTCTGGTTTGTTGGGAATTTTTTGTCTGTCAGAGCATTATTTATTCAGTCAGTCTTTTTGGTGTTCAGATGAATCTAATTATTATTCCAAGAGTTAATAACAATATCTCTTCCTTTCTGTCTGTTGCAAAGGACAGTATTGCATATCAACCCCTGTGATGCCTAATGCTGATTTTTATATCAATAAGAGTTTTACTGTAGAGAAAAATGCACCTTCCTGCAGAAAGATGATGTCCCAAGAAAGTGGGAGGCTAGTTTTTGCCCCGTGTTGTGTTGTTAGCAATGTCCAGTTGCAGGCACAGGCTGTCATCAGTTGTCCCTAATTTCTTCTATTGTCTTGTTGTCTTTGATGCCTGTGCAAAACTTAACAGCCTAAGAGAAGTCCTCCCTCTGCCTTCTCACCTTTGTATACTACAAATAGCTGCTGTCTTGCTAAGAAAGGAGAAATCAACAACTCTTCTCTCAGTTGTGACTTCTTTGCCTCTGCTGATTGACAAGTGATTGATTTGTTTCATCTCCCACTTAAAGGCAGACACAGTTTTTCTATTTGTATTGTACAAAGGGAAAAAAGGACTGAAAATTGTTATATGAGGAGCAAATCTGAAGGCAGATGTCAATTTGCATAGTTCATCACTCAAACTGGCTGATGCTTTAATGAGGATGTCTAAGAAACCCATTACCAGGGAACTGAGCACATATTGTTAGTTACAGAGCTTTGTCACCAGATGTTTATCCGAGCTGAAATGTATATTTATGCTTTATTATCAAAGACTATAACTTCATTGAAAGGATTCATAGGTCAGTTTGTATTGGTTATTGGATTCTCTCATTTGCTCAAAAGGACAAGGTATTGTCAACATACTTAAGAGAATGGAACCCCTTCCTGAAAGTGGAGAGTCATTGCAACAACTTCTCTTTATTAAAAAGTACAGGTTGAAGATGAAAACATATTACATCTATTGCATGTGCTACATATTGTGCTTGTTGGAATCTGTGTTTTGCTTCTTCTACTAACATACTGCATTTTTTTTTTTTTTTGTATTATCCTTTAATCAAACAGTTGACCAGAGTGTTACTATTAGGACTGTACATAAGAATAACTAGAAAGAATTTTTGTCGGGATCTAAAAAGACAGAAAATTGTCCTAACAGATTGGAGTAATAAGTTTAGTAAGTTTATTATTGTACTTTATCAGAGACTGATGTTGCCAGTAAAATTATCAGAGACTGATGTTGCCAGTAAAATTAAGGTTTTTGGTACCTATTTTTAATATTCTAACACTGTTTGATGCTGTAATGTGGTGGGTTTTTTTGAAAAGAGGGAGGTTAAATCTTGATATCTGGTAGTACAGTTCTAGATATTAGGACAAAAAATAAACACAAAGATAAAACTTAGTAGCAGAACTAAAGAAAAGGATATTTTAATATTCTTAAAAAAAAATCTCAAAGATCTGAAACAAAGTCAGATATAAGTGAGAGTTTATATTAGTTTTCATTAGGATTCTAAAGAGTCAATATATAATTTTCTGGGAAGTGCAACTTTCTAAAACAAAACACTGTAATTTTGTTAGAGCTGATTGGACTATTCATAATTATGTACAGTGAATCATTTACTGAAATATTTTTGGAGTTATGTGAAATTATTTGTAAACAGTGCAAATGGAGAAAGTTTCAACCATACTAATTTTGGGCTAATTTTATGTTCCTATGACTTTCACACAATTAGTCAATATTGTATTTGTGTGGCTATGGCTACTGATGGTGCCACCATTTTAAGAAGGATGTGCTCACACTGCAGGACCACAGGCCTTGTGGCAGGGAGCTTGGAGTGTAAGTGTGCAGTGAGACACAAGGTGCAAGCTGTTCACTTTTTGCATGATGTTCGTGTTGTTTCCCATTGTTGCTGGCATGGTGGTGACTGAACCAGAGAATTAGTCTTTAACATAGGTGTGTGCAACAAGGAAGGGACACTAAATGCACTATACCCTTCTGCCATTCTCTTGCATTCTCTATTCCATAAGCAGAGACACAAACCTTGTTCCCTTCCAGTCTTGGCATCTCTTCCAAGCTGCCCATCCACCATAGTCAAGTTGTTTGTGGTCTCCTGAACAGGATCTGAATAAGCTGTTAGTAATGTACCAAGGAGTATGTCAGAGGCCATCCAGAGCTCAGTGATGGTTTATCATCATTATCTGTCTGCTGGTAGCCCTTTTCTTGGGCCTGGTTGGCTTGAGGTCAAACTGCATACTACAAGTAGGGCCAGTGATGTCCTGATCCTGCCCCCTGAATGTGTCATGTGGTAAGAAGTAGCCCATGGCAGCAATCCTTGCATCTGCTCTGTGGGGCTCCATGCAGCCTTGTGTTGTGCAGAACTTTCTTTAGTTGCTTCAAAAAAGACTGCCTTTGTCACCTTGCTTTTAACAGTCTGACATTTTATGTGGATTGGGCAGAGAAAATGAAATATTAGCAAGCAGTTGTACGCTCTAAAGAAACCCTTTCAAATGCAGCCCCAGAAAAGAGTATCAGTGAGGTGAAAGTATGTATCTTATTTTAAGAGCTTAGTGAAGAGCTTCTTGCATTATTCAGTCATCTCTGCAGGTTGTAAAATTCAGGTGGTACAGACTGAGAGTAAGAACAATGACAGTACAAGCCTAGTGCTGGCAGGACAGTTTTGTTTCCTTATTTGGCCATGAGCTTCATCTCTCCATCTTACCTTCAGTTTCTCATTATTTCTGCTCTTTGGAAGGATATTGTGAGGATAAATACTGTGAAATATTTTGAGTGACTAAGCAGGAAAAAAAATCACACCATCAGTGTTAAAGCCTGAAAGACATTCTTATTCTGATTATTTGAGTTTTTTGATGATCATCATATTGATGTGAATGGTGCTGAGGTTGGAAAAGAGTCCTACAGGAATTCAACAGTAATTTTTCGGTTGTTGGCACTGCTTTTTGAATGTTACAATTTAGGTGTTTGGATAGGGTTTTGGTATTTCTCTTGTTCAATGGCAGTGGAAACCACCCTTTCAAGACCTGTATTTTTAAAAAGCTTTTAACAGGGCTAATTCCTTTGTTTTCCATAGTCACTGAAATGGGCCTTTGGGAAGAGATGTTAGGTATTAACAAGTGTTTGTACTGAAAACTTTTATTTATCAGGCATGAACTTTACAAATGCTTAATAGTAATTATTAACATCAGTATGGATAGTTGATTGTCTCAGTCTGTACTAATAAGCCTTGGTGGACTAAATATTGTCTATGACCACTCCTGCTCACTTCAGGTGTGCTGACAGCAGACCAGAAGATGGCACAGAATGGATAACAAACACCTGCTGGCATTGTCTGGACTCCTGCACCTGCAGAAGCTGCTGCTGAGCCACAGTGAAGACAAGATAAATGAAATAACACTTGGCTGGAACCAGTTGCTAATAGCTACTGTCTTTGGATCTTCTCTTTATCTTGAAAATTCAGTGTTTTTTCATCCTGTGGTCCACAGAGTACATCAGATGAAGCATCCCTGGAGCAGCGATAATGAGTCAGGGAAAAACAATTAAGGAAAGGGTCTATTGGCATTGCCCATGTGAGCTTCTGGCACTTGCTAAATAGTGGACTCTAGATCATGGGAAAACTTTAAGATGTCCTCAAATCAATAGATGTTGGAAATGCTTTGTAAATCACTGGCAAATCTCTCCTAGGTTTGTGTATGCTGTATTAGGTTCTCTTTCTGATGAACCAGAGCATTAATTTGTTTTTGTATTCTACAAAATTGCTTCTGTCATAAGAGAAAGCCCCTGACAGCACTCAGAATTACAACAGGGAGCTGGCTACCAGCTTCCTGTGTGGCTGAAGTGTGTTCCCAAACTTGGAATTTTTTTCCTGCTTTTATTGTCCCCTGTATGGGCCTGTGTTTTTGATTAAGGGGACACACAAAAGGACTGTAGCTTAGACACTAGTTCTGCACTAGTGGAGTAGTGTCTGGATCCCACTTAATTCAGTGCAGTCAGGACCTGGTCTTTAGTCCTCTTTATTCTGTAAAAGCTGGGAACATACAACTATTTCTCTGGTGGTACCTGTATTCTGTAAATATTTAATACTCAAAATAATTCCCTTCTCATTAGCAAGAGTAAGGGAAATAGTGTGTGGATACATCATATATAGTCTTCTTTTTGAAAAGTAGCTTTTCTGAGTGACAATTTAAATTCTATTTCTTTCTAGAGTGACAGGCTATAGAATTTTAGAAAGTTCTTTTCATCTGAAAAATATCTCTCTTGTTCCTGCAAACACATATCTCCAGAAAAGAACTGGCCAACCATTCACATTTCAGCATCAGAAAAATATTGCTCTGCCTCTGAAATTCCTACTTGTTTAAGTTTTAGTTGGTATATATTGTGAGGGCTGTAATTTCAGCAGGAAATGACAAGATCAAGGCTTATGAGACAGCTGTGCAGCTGAGCTGACACAAAGAAAAATGTTAAGAACTGTACATTCTTAAATCTTCCTAAAGATATATAAGAATGTGAAAAGGCTGGGATTTTGTCTCATAGAATTTTTTTTTACACTCAAAGGATAACATAGACACTTTCAGACAAAATAACTTGTCTCCTTTTGAACAGTCTCATGATGACATTTCAGGAGGAAAATAACAATCCTTATTATATATTTATAATGATGAGGCTAGGAAATGGTTCCTTTCTTTAACTGAAGCATGTGCTTTATCAAGACTTTATCATAAACTTGCATCTCTTATACACTTCCATTCCATTAAGTATACTAAATAACTAGTGATAAATATTTGATTTTAATGTAAAAAGTTTTTAGAGAGTGACATGAATTCTAACACACAGACTTTGGCCAAACACTCCATGTGCTGCTGCAGGTCTGATTTATTTTACTTGACCTTTTAATAAATTATGTTCAGATAAATGGGATAGCACAAGTATCTTGCTTATAAGTAGTCTACGAATCTAGAAACCAGCAAATGTCCATATTATATTAATTGGAACACCTTCATTTCTGCAAATAGACCTCTTCAGTCCTTGCTAAGAATAATCCAGTCGAATAGCATGCTCAGTCATAAATTCCTCACAAAAATGTTTGTTTCTTTCTGACCTCTTTGTGTCTTACTCTTCCCTGTAGGAAAACTGAGTCTGATTAGAGTAAAAAAAAAAAAAATCTGACAGACAGGATGAAAGACATGTTTCTATGACCTTTACGAACTTGCTTAAGGACTATACTTCAGAATTTTCCAGTTTCATGACTCTTCTTAAGCTTCACTATTGCATGCAGGGCCTCACAAGAAGGACAGGGCAAATTTTTTCTTATGTATAATGAAATCCTTTTTTATCAAATCTTGATGGGTGTTTTAGTTAAAGTAACACCTTGTACTCATACAAAGTTTGCTAAGATTGTTGCACAACATTGCAGGCAGAGCATATATTTTTCTTACACTAATGTGCGCATTCACAAAAGGTTATTTATTTCCCTCAGGTTAGCATCAACAAAAATAAGTTTTTACAGAAACATTCTCCAAAGCTGTTGCTTAATAGAAAAATTGTTGGGAAAGATATAGAGGATTCCATGGAGTAAAGAAAGGTCATATTTTAAATGGCAGAAATTTTAGGCATTAAGAAAGAATTAATACACCTCGGGAAGTTAAAACTGTTGCAACTTTTTGTCAGGTGTGATCACACAGCCAGTGGCTTTTTGAGCCACTCCAGATTTCTTTGAGATCAGATTAACTGTGAGATCAGGAATTGGGGGGTGGGTTTTAAGCTCTGTCCTGAATTGAACCTGTGGAGCAATGATGAAAATCTGCTTTCTGCCACTACGTATTCTGAAAAGAGATGATGATGATGAAAGATGGTGTGTCAATCCATGAATTAATAAGAAAAAATTGACAGTGAAGTAATCCTTACTGCCAGCTACACACCTCATCTTTGTCTCAGGTATCCTGAGTCCCCTCAAATGGGACCTCACTTGTACTCAGACCTGCAAACAAAACTGTGTCTTAATGTATATGATATACTGGATTGGGCCATAGCTAACTCCTGGACAGATTCATAACTCTGCTCAAATGGGTCTCAACCCAAAGGGTCTCAATGCATTTAAGAAACCAAGGCTGCCTTGGCTGGCTAGATTTGGACCTCAGTGTGCTGTACACAACTTTTATAACAGCAGGTCTAGCACCTGCACGACATTTGGAAACATCAGGGCAACAGTGGGTCTTAAAGCATCTGCAAACCTCTGCTTTCTCAGGCATCCTGCCTCCAGTCACTTGGTAGGGGGGTGGAGGAAGAAAGCATTAGTTTTCTGAAATACAATCCAACAGCTGTATTGGGGACTAATGTTAATTGTACAGCAGGCATTTTGGAACTATAGGCACAGAGAACATACAAAGCCTCTTTGCTTTCCAGCTTCTTCTCTAAAAACACTTTCACTGGATTTTTTTACCACGGATTTATTGTTTGCATTATGCAGACCTTAGCCTGTATTTAAAGCATGCTGACAAAAGTAAAATGATCAATGCCAAAAATGAACAATGCCAAATTATTTTGTGGAGTTGACTCACAATAGTGTCACACTTCTTTTCTGTAAGGCTAGCACTGCAGATGCTTTGGGGATTTTTTGTGTGTGCCTGCATACATACACACACATTACAAAGAACAGTTTTAGAGTAACCTTCAGTATTAGCAACCATGTTGCATTTAAGCACCCTTGGAGCAGGAGGCAGAAGAGGCTGATGTCCTAAGGGAAACAAAATGCTGTGAACTAGGACTACCATTTCCAGCACGCTGGACTGGGAATAATGTTATTCTTGCTCCTCTGCAGCCTGGCATAGGGTGTTGCTCTGCAGTGTTCCCCTTGTGATTGTCTATGTGCTGTTTGGGACAGAGGAGGGTGTTGACTGA
>VWZY01000983.1:110830-118573 GCA_013399075.1 Chloroceryle aenea | reverse complement strand
CTACCATTCTCTGATTCTATGAAGCAAAATTAAATTTAAAAATCATCTGAGGGGACAATAATGAAGAGCATGATAAAGGCTGGAAGGGGTAAAAAGGAAGCATGGAAAACCTAATCGTCCAAGAAGTAACATTGGAAGATGCACTATCAGACATAATACAGGTTGGTTGGACAAAAGCACAGAAATCTTTTGGGAGGTTGTAAACAGGATCTGAGGACTCAGAGTTGCAACAGGGGCTTTATTATCAGAAAGCTTGCAGCATGCTTGCCAACTCTAGGAGACCTGTCTGCATCACCAAGGACATGGAGCCTCTTATTAAGCAGAGAGGGGGATTGTGAAATAAAGCTCCTGTTTTACCTTGTGCCTAGATTAGGTGCTCCGTGTGCTCTTAGCCTAAAGCAGGTTCCTCGCATAAGGACATCACAGTACAATGTCCACAGAAGGCTGAAGACTTAACCCAGATTTTATTCAGCAAGGATTGTTTGATAGCACAGTCTCCCCTGTGGCTGCTGCTGAGAACTGAGCTCTGCCTGTGCAGCCGTGTGCTGAAGGATTGATTCTGCAAGCTGCTGAGCACACCTGGGAACCCTTCAACCCACCTGAGTTCAGTGGGGCTTGTGAGCACTCAAATCCTCACAGAAGTGATTGGCAGATGCCGGATGATGTCCCCAGAGAATAAATGTTGCTGGATGTTCCTTCCCCTCCTTATTAGTAGCAAATTATACCTGCAGCTGCCCAAGATTTTTTGACTCTGGTCTGTCCCATTCTTAAGCAGTTGCTGATAAGTGTGTGTGCAGGAGACAAAAAAGCATATTCTGTCCTTTTCTGATGAATATTGGGCCCAGAAACAAATTTAAAGAGAGGTGGGAGGAAGTAGAGGGAAGGTTCACAAATATTCTTGCAAATAAAATCCATTGATTACTCAGCTTTTTGGTAATTCACAAAGATGTAGGAGAGTAAGAATATATTCCCAGAAATGTTCATTAAAAAAANAAAATTCCCAAAAAATGTAAAAAAAAAAAAAAAAAAAAAGCAGAGCAAATCCTACCATGAATTCATGGGACTATTTGCACTGAGAGCCCTCCCCTGGCTATTCTAACAGCCTGGTTTTTGGTTTGGTTTGGTTTGGGTTTTTTTCTGTAGTATGGCTGGAAAGTAGTAAGTAGTTTGAAGAAACAAAACAGAAACATTAATTAGTAGTCAGAGGGAAGTGTATTTGTTGTTATCACAGCCAAGAACAGTGATGCTGTTCACCAAGCAGGTGACCACTGCACCCTGTGACTGGTTTGCCTTCAGTCATGAGGCTGAAAACTGGTGTTTCAGGGAAACATGGCACAAGTAGCTTACCTGACAGTGTGGTGTAGAACAGACTTAAAGCTGTGGGATTATTCATTAGCTGTCCCAGTGGAAACTGTCCCTGGCCATGAAAGGGGAGATGGCCATTTTGGGAGGCACCATTTAGCTGATTCTGTAGGTAGGAAATCTCCACAGGCTCTTGAAATTATTGCTGGAGAAGGTAAAGGGACAATCATCCTAACAGAGATCTTCCCTGCCATGTCATGACTTCAACAGCAGTTACAGACCCTCTTCTTTTTTTCACTGACCTGGTACCTTCAAAGATTTTTGCCTTCACAGTGGCATGTCTCCAACAGTGCCCTGCCTGTATCTTGAGGATTAGAGGCTTTGAAACCTTTTGAATGGAAGAGAGAAGTGATCCAGCAGAGCTGTTGCTGGTACCACCACCATCCTTCCACCAGAGTTCAGCTCTGAGACTCTCTAATGGAGAAACAACTTGTGTACAGCCATAGGAGCTATGAAGAGCCTTGTGTGTTATGAAGAGCTGTGAAGATGCTGAAGGGACTGGAACATCTCTCTGCTGAAGAAAGGCTGAGAGACCTGGGGCTGTTTAGCCTGGCAAAACAAAGACTGAGAGGGGATCTGATGAATGGTCACAGATATCTGGAGGGTGGGGGTCAAGCAGAAGGGGCCAGGCTCTTGTCAGATCTGACAGATTCACACCTGATGAGCTCTTATGCACAGAGTTAGTAGCATTTTATATATTAGTGAAGCACAATTATATTTTTAGGTTGGTTCTCAAAGTGTAACTTTATAGAGAATTGTGAGAATTTTGTGATCAAAAAAAAACCAAACCAAACCAAACCATAACCAAGGCCAAAAACCTTACCAGTGTTGAGCCTGAAAAACTAACAGCACCCAAGATACAGTGTGGCACCTTGTCCTTTCACTGTATTTTCACAGTGAAAACAACAAAACTGAGAACTAGTGTTCACTTGACTGTCTCAGAGCTTTTATTTATTTATTTTCCATCCAGTTTTTCACCCCTGATGTATCTCCTAAGACTGTGAGCAGGATACATAGTGCTTCATATTCCAAGTGCTGAGGCCTATCTATCAAAAGCTGACTGGAGTGGGTGGTGAAATACAGTAGGAGGTGGCTAGCTACACAGTTGTACTATTAAATTACTGTCTGTCCAAGGAGAGTAATCTCTTGTTTCAGCAGCAGGTACTACTACCAGAGACTGTAAAAACCTCAAGCACTCTGAAATAGGCTGTCATATGGAGCACCATAAATTACATCAGTCAAATATTCCATCATTCATTCACTCTGCAGTCCTACAGTGGGATGAATAGTCTGCTCAAGGGAGAAAAACAACAACTAACTTTCTGATTCCTTTTCTAGTTACATCCTGAGAGAGCTTCAGGGACCACTTTCCTATGGGAAGCTTTAATTAACCATAAAATATAATTTTCCATTTGCATAGCTGCAGGTTTCAGGGACCATACAGGTTGCTCCCTAAAATGCAGAAGAAGGGCAGGATTTTCTCTTTCTCGAACTGAAGCTATTGTTATCCACTATTTTATTAAGAAGTTTAAGAAGCACAGCATCAGTGATTTCCTTTTCATCTTTGTGGAATGGAACATTTGACAGTAAGTTAAAATCCTAAATAAAATATGAAAGCTGCCAGCACATGCCAAAAGTCTCTCAGAGAGCATATATGAAAAGTTGTTCCTAAGATGCAAATGCCACTAATACCATATGAAAATTGCAAAAAGGTATATGAAAGTCACTAATGTGACATGAAAGAACAAAAGTCTTCAAATTATGTGAAAGTTGCCGTTCCAGCGTGTTTCCTTTACTGTTTTAGTTACTTTCTATCCTATCTTATTAGCAACTACCATTTCAAACTAATCTTTGATAAAAGTCTTATTATATTAACAGTTTTTCCTTAACTATCAGAAAATTGTATTTCCAGTTGCACTGAGTGAAGCGTGACCTCATTAGCAGACTTTTGTATCTGCATGTGGGGTTTTTATTCACTTTCCATCAGAAAATACATGCACCCCTGCAGCCACTCTCTCTGCTCGCTTTGCCTTTTATAAAGGTGTATACTGACTCTGCTTCCATGGAAAGTAAAGAGGGGGATCAAAGTAGGGGGTTGGAATGGAGATTTCCATCACGTGTACACTCTCAAGACACACTTCTAGCTACAGAGATGTTTCAATATATCAGTAGGAAGTGTTTAGGAAGAGAGACCCATGGTCTTCAGGAAACCCTATCCAAATGAGAGCCTGAGCCCACAGTAAGATGCCACACGAGTCTGAGTTCTCCCTTCAGTGGAGAGCTTTGGTGCAGGGTTTAAATCCATATCTGAGTTGGGGGTGGGGTGTGGAGGGGAAGGGAGCATTTTTACTAATCCTGTACAGACAGTATTCAGTAAATCCCTACTTTGGCAATCAGAGATGAGTGTCCTTGTAGACCCCTTGAATGACAGTGAGACCTCATGAATACATAAGAGCAGGGCAGCACGAAACAGAGTTCAGGGTTATTAGTATTTCAGAGCTATTTCTCTACAGACCAGTGCCTGTGGAAGTGTCAAAGCTGAAATGATCTAGAACATGTACATAATAGACTTCGGGCTTTATGGGTCCATTGATTTGGAATATATTTTTATCAACCAAGAATCTTACTTCTTTTCTTTTGGAAATCTTCTGTGAAGGTGATGAAATATGTTGCATTGCTAGTTCTAGCTACTGTATGACTCCTGTATAACTCATGCAAGCAAAACACCAGGTCAGGCATGCTCTCAGAGGGTCAGGTTGCTAATAAGAGATGAAAATATGACTAGATGGCAAACATTTGTAGTGCGGATTCCCTGGCTCCATATGTAGGCCAGATCTGACCTCTGCAGACTGTCAGGGGATGGCTGTATTCTCCCTCAGTGCAGTACTCTGTGGTGAGCTTGGAAAAAAGGAACCTTCCACAAGTGAAATAACCATCGAATACCATGTGGTAAAACCCTGTTCTAAGAAGCATCAGAACAAGGCCTTGAGTGACATAAAACATTCCATCCTATTAAGAGTTTCCCCTTATATTTGATGTTGATAGTGGGGAACAGCAGTTGAATACTATAAATACACTAGTTGCACATCAGGTGACTCTTCCTAAGCAAGAACCTAAAATTTGCCCCCAGCAGACCCTTCTCCTTTGATTATTGGTCAGAAGATCATGCAGTCTGTACATTTAATAACCATTTGGATATACTGCTAAAAGATGAAGTTATTATAACACAGCATGTTTAAAATAAAACAACAAAAAACCCAAACCAACAAACCACTAAAATCAACTTTGAAGCTAATAATCAAAAAATTAGAGAAAGGATATCTTTTAATTAATTTCAAGCCCTGGATTGAGTATTAAATAGAAACATGAAAGAAAGATTTCCAATTGGAAGGGCTGGTAACTGAAGAGTCTTCACTCTCTTGAGGATTACCATTTAATTTTAAACATTGATTTAAAATAAATGATGGTACAGTCCCCAAGGAAAGATGTATTTCAGTTGTAAACATAAGAGTGATGTATAATAAATGAAATATATAACATTCTCCTTGAGGAGTTTTTTTACTTTATTGTGCAATCATGCTATGGGAATTATTTATACCCTTTAACTTGAGCCTCAGACAAAAGCTATCAGGTATCTTTCTGTAATCAGTTTTTCCTTTATTTATATGCCTGTATTTACATTTTTGAAGATGTGTTTGTGATATCAGTTCTTCCATCACCTGGACTTGCGAGGGTATGTGATAAATGGGAAGGTTTTATACTGGATTATCATTTGAGTGCCAAGGGTCTCATACCAGTCCTGACCAACTATCTCACCTTGTAGAAAGCCTCATAGTTCCCCACCACCCAGCCAGTTTTCTCACTTAGCTCATCATAGCCCATACAGCATTTCTCATTCATGACTGTGTATGTCAGCTCTTTACTCTGTTGCAGTCCTCACGTTTTCCAATTTCTCCTTCCTAAATATTAAGATATATTGTACCCTAGTTCTAGGAGAAGCAGCTTTTCCGCTTCATTTGTTTTGTGTCCTGTCAGCATCTAGGTGAACACAATAATTAATTAGGAATAGTTGTTTCACTACTTCTTCCAGGGAATCTGCTTTTTTAGGTGTTCTCATTCTATTATATTTTCTTTTTTTATTTGTTTTAGAAAAAAAAACAAACATTGTGGCTGTCAAGTTTATCAGGCAAAAATTTGGTTTAAGCAATTTTCTTTTTAGGTAAAACATATGCCCTATTGACTCAACTCTGGAGATCTGTTTCTGAGGTTTCAGGGCTTACATTAATCCAGCTAAAGGACAAAGACATGCTCAGTGACCTAACTGCCCACTCAAGACTCCACCTCCTGATCTTCTAAATCTCACCTCCCTGGGAATTTCTTGGCTCTGACTGTAAAAAAAGAAAAGAAAAAAAAAGAAGAAGCACTTCTTGTGATGGCTGAGACCCAGCTCAGGAGGCACTCTGAAAGCCAGAATAGGTGCTTCTTAATGGGGCCTGATGGTTCCTGCATCTGTAAGAGACCTACCTAGTAAAGTGTGAATGCACATCCAGCTGGATGATGTCTTCCAACAATTCTTGCTTCCTCTGCCCTCTTTTGTGAAAATTCAGTATTTGCTGTTTGCAGAAGGCAACTACTTTTTAATTATTATTATTGTTTGGATACTACTGTATCCTGGTGTCATTAGAGAGCATTTTTTTAATCAGAAATGCATTGTAACTACTTTTAATTTGACACCATGCTATGGAAGTTAAATACAGAGAGAGGAAATGAAGTGTATTTCCTAATTAATTACAATATTAAGAAAATACTTATAGCTGTGACCTGTTTCTCAAAGATCAGTCATGTTTCACCGTGAAAATTCTTTTGCACATAAAGCTGCATGTGGAGAGTTGCTTTCTTTGAGTTCATCCTATGTGATGGCCTTTTGGGTACTTGGTAAGTATCCTTTCACTTGGTGAAGCTAATAATGTGGGCAAAATGGAAGCTCCCTAGTCTATTCTCCACAAGACAACAATATTTTTCACAGAAAAATATGTTGCTGTGGGAAAAACTGAGACCATTTGAGCAATATTTTCACCGAACGTGTGGGTGAAAGTAGAAGCCGTGGAGTGCAGGTTGCAGACACTTAATATTTCCCTATCTCAACAGTGTAGCACTCGTGGAAGTAAAATGTTGCTTTTGAGGAAACTTTCCCTGACCTGCTTTTTCAGATTTTTCTGCTGACTTGTAGAGGGTTGCGTTGGCAAAGCTACTCTTTCAAAGATGAGACACACCCTACATACAAAGCTCTCAGCACACGCTGGGAAATGTTCCCTTTCCTGGCTTTGTTTCTAATAATCTGAGGGGAGAAAAGGGGTTGATTTTCCATGTCTGTCCTTTGAGTGGAATTTCAAACAAGTACGTTAACACTTGCCATTCAAAAATTAGTAGTTTTCATGTGTTTGAATGAGCCAGTTTCTGGGATTGATTATGTAATTAATCAAGGATCCTGTGTAGACCTGAGGTCTCATCTTGCTGAAAGGATCCCAGTTTTCAACTGCTGCTGAAAAAACTGGATGAAGTATTGCTGATCTGTTTATCAGACCTAGCCTTAGCCTCAGTGAGCGATCATCTGCCAACACTTATTTTCCAAAGGTCAATTCAAACCTTTAAAAATTGGTCAGGCACTCAAACCTGACCTGCCATTCATCTTCCCCTGGACCCTCTACCCAAGAGCTGGACATGGTCTCAGCTGGACATGGTCTCACCACTAGCCTTCAAAGAGGTAGAAGGTGCCAGTAGGATCACCTGAGGCAGATGAAGAAAGTGGGCTCATTTGTAGTGGTTTGAAAAGTTGGCAGCTTGAAAAGTTGGCAGATTTGTACTTGAAAGTTCACTTGGAGAAGATTCAGAGGTATGAATCTTTCTTCCCAGCTGTCTTTCTGAAGGGACCGAGTCCCTAGCCCAGCATCGCTGAAAAGAACAAAATGAGTCACCTAGAGCTCCCATGAGACCTGCTGACTCAGCATGTCTTTAGCGGCCTGGTCTCCAGCCCGTCTGCTGGCCATTTTCTCCCAGGATGCCTCCAGGAGAGGGCAGCAATGGATCTGCTGGCTACCTTCCCCCAGAGACGAAGCCCGCACCACACCACCTTTTCTCCATTGGGTGCCAGTGGGTGTAGTAAGTCCCTGGGTTTGCCTCAGGGGTTACTCAAACCAATTGGCCTTTTCATTACTAGTTAACCATTATGGGAAAGTTCTTTCCAAAGGTAGTTATGTTTACTGCTCCATGCCTTCTGTTCTAAGACAAGCACTGGAATACCGTAAACACTGCATGATAACTCATGGACACCCAAGTTTCACTGCAGCAGTGTGTGCACCTCTGCTTTTTACACTGTGGTCT
>VWZY01000983.1:97057-108292 GCA_013399075.1 Chloroceryle aenea | reverse complement strand
GGGGGGGGAGGGGAAGGGGGAAAGCCCCAGCTTGCCTCCTATAGAAAAAAGAACAAACCAGATGAATAATTTAAATATAGGCACTAATATATTTTCCCCAAGCCAGTTTCTTCCAACCACTGGAAGAAGACAAGCTGTTGTGGTTTGGTTTGGTTTGATTTGTTTTTTTTCCTCTGAAGAATCTGGCAGATGTGATAGGTAAACTATTGAGGCTAAACGGGCAAAAATGTTACTAAAAACCCTGGTGGCAACATATCTTCTGCAGGAAGAGCTTAGTTCCTCAGCTGGAACTGAAGAGTTTTCCAAGAGTAGAGTTGGATTTGCAAAGCAGAATTTGGAAACTGTGATATCTGATCTGAGGTTGTGGATTAATTAATTCCAGATCAACTTCCTCGTGCTGTCTTTTCCCCATTTTGTATCTATAAGGGAATCCTTTACTTATCCAGATTGGGGGAGGTTAGTTTATTTATTTTCTTTCTCCTCCACCCCCCTTTTTTAAAAAAAAGTAAATTCTTTACTTGTAACAGTGCTGAGAACTATAAGGAACAGCATAAGCAAAAGACAAACCACTGGGTCATGACCATGTAAATTTATACAGGTTGAGTCAATGTCCCCGGCACACACTTAAAGCAGCTCCACTTGCTGAGCAGAACTCCCAGTCTGTTGGCTGCACAGGGTGGGGGCAAAGCAGAAAAACAGTGAACACGTTCATTTCCCCATTTCTGTGTCGCAAATCATTCCAGAGCCAGTGCCATCACTTAGGATTTTCAGATCTTGCCTGGCCTTGCCATAGGTTGAAAAACTAAGGTAGTATCTAGGACATAAGAAACAGTGTAAGAAAATCCAAATGTCCTCTCAAAAAGCCTCCAGATACTTCGTAGAACCCCACCCAGCACAGAATTTAATGTGTTTTTTTTCATCCTGACATCAAGGTTGCCTAAGGCCCACGCGATGATGAAGGAAAAAATGTAAATGATTCCTCTTGCCCTTTGCTCCAGAAGGGAGTCTGAAACATCTAGGGAGTGACCTGAAGTTGTACCACCATCCAGAGCCTTGAACGTTCCTTTCAGCAGCCTTAGCATTTATACTAATGTGCCAGGTCCCTCAATGTCACATTAACATTTTCATAGCCACACCTTCGGTTACCTTCTTTTGTTTCTCTGCTGACACGGGCCACAGAAAAGCTAAGCCAGTGCAGAACAAGGCTTGAAAACAAATCTGGCAGTCACAAAAGACAGCAGCACGGTGATTTTGATGCCCACCAGCTCATTTCATGCAAGCCACTGACTAACCACCGTAGCATGGCTTTCAATCACTGTCAGCAATGGGCCAACTGCTAATTTAACTCCTTTCTAACCCTGGACAGGGGAAGGTCACACAGACATGTGGCTACTTTGGGGGCAAAATGATATCCTTCCAGTTCCTGCCTGGCCATGGCCTAAAGCTCATGTTACCCATTTCGTAAGCTTACTATCACCTTGTACTCAGAAGAAGTATGCTCACTATCAGTGTGTCTTTCAATTCAAGTATAAATCTGGCCTTTTCAGGGCACAGTGTCCCCAGACCAAACCTCAAGCCCTCATCTGACAGAGTCCTCAAACCATCTGAACATTTCAGTAATAATCTGAGCCAGAGGTGAAACAGAAACACAGCCAGTCCCTCGGAGGTAGAAAGCTCCTTATCACCTTATTAGCCAGGCCTCGATCAAATTTGGCTCACTTTGATCCTTTTTTTGCCAATCTCTTATGCTTTAGCAGAATTCTTTAGCCCCAAGGGCAAAGGGAGGCAGAAGAGAGAGGAAGAGCTTTCACCTGTTTGTTCTTCATTTGTAGTAATAAATCATATTTCTGAAAGTATGCTTTGCTAAGAAAAAGGCACCATTTTCAGTGGTCACAAAATGATGCTTTCACTCTCCCTTAATGTGAATTTTCAGGAAGAATTTTTTTTTATTTATTTTTGTTAAAGTATAAATAAGGAGAACCTCTTCAAGGCAGTTTTGTTTATTAATAGTCAGATTCTTTCTCTAAAAAAAAAAAACAACCCAACAACCTCCATAACACCTTGAATTTGCTACTACTTCGTATTTGCTTGCATAAATAAACCTAAAGTTTTACTGCAAGAAAGGCAGTTATTTTAAAGATGGCAAAATGTCAGCTCTTGGATGGTTGGTTTCATTTAACAGGGCTCCACATGAATTTATGAACTGTTCCATAACGTCTTCTGCCTGCACCAAATGGCAGACTTTAGGCAGAAACCCGATGTATGTTTAGCTAATGTATAACAAACAGAGTATTTACATGGTCAGTGCACCCTATTAGGTATTAAGAAAGGTCTCTTTCTAAATTTACTGTTAATTCCCTTCCTCAACAACCCAAATTAAGTGTTCACTTTTCAGAGAACGCTAAGAAAATGTGGGCACCTATGTGTACGCATGTATGGGTCTTTCATTTTAAAACGTCTTTAACAAAACTTCTGACAGTTATCTTATTTTCTTTCACTGCAAGGGTGACAATGTAGTTTCAGATATTGTTTCCAGACTTTGAAGGTGCCTTGTGGTTTTTAAGGAAATTTCAGCAGCTAAAGAAATTCTACTGCAGACACAATGTACCAGTTCATTTCTTAAGCAATAAATGGCAAGCAGGGTGGTGCTGAATAAGCATGCTTATATGGAATTTCTCTTTGAAAAGCCCACTAGTTAGGCCCTATAACACTTCAGTTGATATTTCTACAGTGCAAACACGATAGTGGAAATTAAGTTGCCCCAGCAAATTCAGTTTAGGAGAAATTTGTTATGAATAAAATGCTGCTGCTGGCCTTAGAACATTGAATTTATCCACCAAATAATATCTTAGAAATACCACTTCAGAAGAAATCAGCTCTAAATAATTGATAAATTTGGTTTGTTTAGAAACCTTTTGACCCCTGTAATAGAAAGTAAAAACACATTTCAGTTATTAAAGTCACATATATTCCCTCTGGTAGGGGAAGCTTTTAATTTTAAGCTGGTCTCTGTTGGGGCCATTTGATAAAGCTTGGAAAAACCTTTTCAACTGCTGCTGGTGGATTTGGGTCAGCTTCCCTTGGGAAAATGGCAAAAGATAAATTTGTAGCTTTTCATAACACATAAGAAAACTTCAGAGATTTTAAACATCAAGAACTATTGGAACTGAAAGACAGAGTTTCTCTTTTGTTTCTCCCCCTCCTCCTCCTGCTCCTTCTTCTCTCTTCTTTCCAAAAAGAACTTTAAATTCTCTTGTTGTTTCAATTTTTTTCTTTCTTTCTTTCTTCAACCATGGAGGTTAGAATCTTTTGGCCCCTCTAACAACACTACCAGTAGTCTCTATTAACATAAGATTTATTTTGAGATAGAGACACCATTATGCAGTTTTTGTTTTCAAATGCAGCCATTTCTCTCTACTGCTTTCAAAGCCAAGAGGAAAATAAAAAACTCTTTATTTCTTTTTTATTTTTAAGTGTATTTCTTAAACTTTGTTTCAGTTGCTGTTACCAGATCTTATGTCTCAAAATATGCCAATCTCACATCCACAGGACACTAATCACAGTTTATGAATGAGGATGCCGATTCTGCTGGGATTGCTTAAATGTACCTAACGTCACCACACTGCTGTTTCACAAGAGGAAAATGAGTCGGGGTGAGGGAGAAGAAACCTACTTAATACTTTTGAAAACAAAAAGCCAGAAAGACACCCCGTAGTAGAATATTTCAGCACCCATTTGTGCATAAAGCAAATACCTGCAGGCAGTAAGGCAGACTGTGCTCCCCCCTGAACCTCAGACCTGCAGGCATCCCTGCTCATATTTGAAGAAGTTGCTGCTGTTCCACATCCCTTTGGGAGTTACCTCCAAGAAATAACACCCAGTCTTTGTGGTGCACATCCATTTCTGTACATACTTCTGAGACTACCAGATCTGCTTCATAGAAATCACCAACTGGCCATCATTCAACAAAAACAAACTTATTTCACTGGTGGCCTGGGCAGAATGAGGAAAAACACATTAGAGGATAAAAATCTATGTGTTTTCTTGCCGTCTTTACAGTGTTTCAGCCTCTTTCTCCTGTTGTTGGTAACACCAAAGTGTGATTCCCTGGGATATCCTGGTGAGCACAGAGAGATAGCGGAGTAGTAGACAGCTCTGGAAAGTTGAGCTCCTGCTCCTCAATTTCATGGTGAATGTCACATTGGCACTTTTGTGATTACAGATTAGATGAATTTTCTGAACACTGGACAACTCCCTGACAATATCCCTTACACACAATCGATGAAGAATGCACAACAAAAAAAACAGGTAGAAGCAAAGTTTTCTTCCTAGCCAGCTAGCCTTTCTTGAGCAGCCAGTTCTTTCTTTCTGCCATTTCATGCTTGACTGCTATTCCCAGTGTAGGACACTGTGTTGCACAGACTCAGTGGTAAATTATTAAAAGGGTCTCTACTGGGTATCCGTTCATGCAGCCACAAATTATGTGTTCGTGTACCTCTGCCTGTTCTTGGCAGGTTCAGTTCCTCTGTGAGTACTTTAGCAATTCAAACGCCTGCATTATTTCATTATGTTAGAGCTGTTCTTCAAACAGTTGCACCTACACCCCATTAGCACCCACAGAGGGGGGGCAACCCTTGGTAATTTATGTTGTGAAGGGATAGCCTTCTTGGACAAGAAAGATGCCATGCAGGAAGCTGGAAGCCACTGTGTTCCGGCTTCTCAAATAAACACACTCAGCACACATCTTCATGGTCACTTGGTCCACTTGGATGAGGGAACTGGGCCTCTTTGTGTTTACTGAGTGTGGAGCTGCCACTGTTCACAACGGTGGCAGCCTGGAGTCTCTCATGGTATTTTCCTTGTGCAGGAATGTTTTGGATGGATGTGACACTTTGCATTGGAAAAATTATTCTTGTTTTTGGGGGTGTTTTGGTTTGTTTTTTTATTTGTCATTTATTCCTGTTGAGATACTCTTTACCTGATGTCTAATATTCTGTTTGCACCAAATCAGTGTAGACTGTTCATCATTTATCTCAGACAGCCTCACAACTCAAAACATGTTCTCACACAAAGGCATGCTCTCATTGTTGAAATGTGCTGTTTGATGCCATTTAATAGCACACATTGTCCTGCAGCTTTCATTCAGCTGCACTCAATCTCATAGAGGAGCAGCTGACCACCTTATTCTGTCTTTGACTGTGTCCCATGTCCTGTGCTACAGGCATTTTGTGTAGTATCTCCAGTTCTGCTCCTTTTCATTTCTTGGGTTTTTTCCTTTTCTTTTCTTTTCTTCATCCTCTCCCTTTTATTTTTTTAGTTCTTCCCCCATCCTTATTCTTCTCTCTCTTCCACCCACCTTATCATAACCTCCAGCACCTAGACAACTACTGGCTGATCCCCTTCCACTGCCTTTTTCATACTTCAGTAGGCTGATTCTTCCCACCTACTGTATCACACAAACTACTGCTGGCTAATTCCTCATCCCTAACGATCGCTAGCAGTATCTTCCCACGCATATGCACCAACACATATTCACCTGCTAGAAACCTCTCCATGCCTTTTGTCATCTGACACATTGAAATATAGTCTGTTTCTGGCCAAAACAATTGGATGTTTACGTTGATTACAGAGAAAGGAGCCAGCATATGCAAAATGCTATCATTACAGTTACCCCGAGTGATTAGCTAGAAGGAAAATCACCATATAAGCAAGAATTCTGAAATATTTATAAGTTTATGTAGAAAATAAAAAAAAAAAAAATTAGTACAAACTTCTGCAAACTGATTGCCCAATAGCAAATGCTCTCAAGTAACAAGGCAGTGGAAATATGCTCTGTTGGAAAAAATAAAAATAATTAAAAAAAAAAGGATTCTTGCAACCACTTCTGTCAACGAGCAGCTCTTGCTGAATACAAATGGGACAACAGCCAATCAAGATCCAATAGGTAGTGTCTGACCATGGTGAAATATGGAAACCTTTTTAAAAGGTCAAAAAGAGCAGAAAGAAAGTGATATTGTTAAGAATAAACTTTTTTGTGTGTGTATTATATTTACATATTTAACAGGCTTGATAATTTCTTTTGGAGCACAGATTTTCCAGAGCACATGTCTATTGAGCAGGAAAAGAAGAAAGCCACAGTAAAAGAACTGTGGAATACTGCTGACAATTTTACAAACAAATTCTATTAATTGCACATGAAAAACACAAAACAGATCTGCTTTTTCAGTGCTAGAAGGAGGTAGCTCATCTGAATAGCCACCAGAAGACACAGAATTATCCAGATGATAAAAATGTGGTAGCTTAAAGCAAGAAATCAGAAAGGGTAGCATTATCCCTCACATTTCTCTACATAATTAGGAAACAGGCTCCAAGATGTCTTATCAAAAATAAAACATCCAACAACAAAACCAGCAGTAAATACTGTAAAGCAAATACAAAGAATTGAAACCTCATGAGATCCATGATCATGTCAGCCTAACGCTGGAACAGATTTATTTGAATCAAATGGGGAGGATTACCTCTTGTAATGATTATTTCTTGAGTATTTTTTCAATTGAGCTGTTGAACAACCCATTGATGCAACAATGTAATGACACATTGAAAATCACAGTTTGCTCATCACAGGATTCCAGATGAGTTAATAGCAGATAATTGCACACATTTCCCAAGCATGTCATTGCAACAGTTCTCTTTGATATTTCAGTTTTAATGCACCTTGTAAACTCTGGCTATGTATGGCCAAGCGTGCTGGGAAAAGACTCTTTCCAGAGGGGAATGAACTTAAAACGAGATGAAAAACAACCCAAAATCCAACGATCCAACCAAAAAGCCTACATTTTTTTTAGGTTAGAAAGGCATTTTGGTCAGAAAGGCATAAATGTCAGTGTCATAATCTAAGAAGGTCTCTGAATAAAATATACTTTAACCTATTAGTTTCAAAAATATGTATAAACTAGAAACATGCGGACAAAAATGTCCCAATATCTTCATGAACAGCACAACATTACTGCCAGGAGTTACATCACCAGCACCAACACCATATACCATCCCCATTCTTGCTGTTCTAATACAGATATAAGAGCCTTTGTACCACTCAAGTAAAGATTTCTGCCCTAGATTAAAAACATTTTAAGGTATGTGCATGACCCTTTGAACTGCTGCTAGGCTAAAGTGAGCTGAAGTGGGGCTAGAAAGAATCACATCAACTTTACTCATCAGCTGCCAAGTTCCTGAGAGCATATTTCATTTCAGGGGGTCCTGCGAGAGTTCAAAAAAATCCCAGAATTCCAATGTCATGAGAAATTCTGAAAGCAAAATATGATTTATCTCTGAATTTGTATAAAGCTAAAACCTGAAATGCCTCAAAACTAGAAATTTAATTTTCAGCTAACTCTATTTATGAAAAGCTTCTGTCAAAGCTGAATATATCTTCCTGATATCCATGTGTAGTCCTCTCCAGAATCTGATGATTTTGAGTCCTGAGTAAAACTGATAACCAACTACAGTGAGCAGCACAGGTCCACTCTTCAGTTGTGAAGAGGTTCTAGTTTCTGTTCCAGGGCAAAGAACATTCTTCTGCTAAGTCCTGAGCTGGTTCTCTCCGTAGTTAGTAAAAGATTAGGAGTGTAAAACACCTTCACTGACTGAATTCACAAACCAAACCAATCAAGGATTGTGCAGCTTTTATGGGTTATGTACAAGGGGATAAATTAGGGTCCAGAGATATTTCTTAACTCTCCAGTAGTAGCTATTGCAGACTGAGGAAAGTTAATTTAAAGTTAAGTCTGCTGTAAATTATTTTAACACTTCTTATTTCCATCATCATTAAGTTACACGTGAATCTCAAACCTTCTTCACTGCAGTTCAGGATGCTATTGTTACAGTCATTGAGGATTCTAACTGTACAACTCTACGTTAGCTGAGGAAAGATGCCTTTGTGTGCTTTTGTGAGTGTGTGTTTACGTGCATGCGTGAACAAGGAAAACATCTTGAGTCTACAAGATGTTAAGAAGCAGCATGGTCTGGCTTATCTTACTTCCTAAGGAGCTAAGGATTTTAGGGTGTGATTTAGAATGGAAGCTGCTCACTTAAGAATTTTGTTTATAATATAAGACCACAGACTTGTTCTCTTCTTCACCTGCCTTTCAATTTTCTCAACTTGAAGCTGGTCCAGTGTGTCTCTTGGTGCTGGCAGTGCCAGCATGAGCCTGGTCTGCAGTTTGGAGCCTATCGGTGTTTTCCCAAGAGACAGAAATAAGGGAAAGGTAATGGAAATTTTTGTCACTTTGCATCCTAAATGGAATTTCATGGGACAAAGAGAAGACACTTCTATGGCCCAAGGGGATTTCCTTTGCTGAATATCAAACAACTTCTACAAACAACAGAAATGTGAGAGATTCTCAAAATAAAAGGTCACAGGGATTTTCTATAATAGAAAGGCTTTAAAGGCCTGAATGCAGGGTGTTGTTACCAGCTGCCCCTACAATGAATCAGGGAAAACCTTGGTGAGGGGATTTCTCGATGTTTTCCTGCAATTCTGAGTAACCAGTAATTTGGGGGATAGTCACTGGGATTGCCTGACTTTGAGTCAGGAGCCATGGTGTATGTTTAGTAGCAGTCCTGAAAGTAGAGAAGACAAATAAGAAAGGAATCAAAGGATCAAAGCAGAAAGGGAGATGACCACCATGCTAGAGACGGCTCAGTGGCAGCATGCCCAGGCTTGCTCTGCACAGGTAGCATCTGTGCATTGGACACAGGGAACAGCATTTGTCTGAGTGCTGGGAAGAGCCCAAGTTCGTTATTAGAAGGGCAGGGGAGGAATGTGGCTGGCTAATGATGTCTGACTGCCTGAGGCAGTGAATGGCCTGGCAACTGCAGAAAGAAAAGAACTCTTCCTCTGACCACCCCCCACATGAAAACGTGGCATAAATATCTATTTGTGACCAAATTTGGCTTGGAACCCCATCAAGGATGAGTAAGACAGGAGGTCTGGGAAAGGGCAACAGGCACTGTGGCCATCCTTGCATCTCACTGTGTATGCCCAGAGGTGGGAGCTTCTCCTTTACAAGGGTGGAAAGGAGCCAGCAGCACAACTTCACCAGGCTATTACTCTCACTCCAAAAGCTTCTGTGCTTGAGTGGTCACTAGGATACATGAATGTAGGGAAATATCAAGTCATGTCAGCACGGGGAGAATATACTAAGAGCAAGTTTCTTTCTGCCCTTCTTTCTCCCCCTGCCTCAGCTCCTTCTGTCACCATGCCCATCTGGCCATCTCCATCCTCTTCCCTCACCCACCCATTTCTCTGGGACTCACAAGCTCTGTTTCTTTTTTCCTTTGGTCATATTTCATTTATTTCTTTTCTCTTCTGAGCACAGGAAGGCACAGGAAGAGGGATAGCACCTGCACCCAATCCATTTTGAGAACAAAGAATCTGACTTTCAGACCTGAAGGGGGGTGTGGGTGTGTGTGACACATTTGTCTGTGCTCAAGACATGTATCATGAACACAGTGAGAGGCCTGTTGGCTAGTTCTAACCCGTGGAAAGACAAAGATAATTAATAGGGACTTTGAATATCGAGGAGTATGAAAGTAACATTGCGTTTAAGTGCCTTTCTGTAGATAAAAAAGAAGAAATATTGTTGGGATGTCCAGAATTCCAAAATCTGGCTTCATATTAAGCAGAAAACACATCTTAAAACACATATTATGGGTCCAGAAGAACACATCTTTCAGTCTTTGAAAAGTATTTAAAATACTCAAGCAGATGAAGGTAAGAAAACATTCATTTCAGCTAGTCTTTCACTTTGATACGTGCCGATGAGTACAGAAATGTGAAAATGAAACAACTTAAGAATGTGTAGTTCAAATTACATATGAAAATCATCCATTCAAAGTGTGGATTTAATCATTTTTGTCTTAGTCAGCTCATTCTTTCAAACACCCGTTTCCCATTCCAGGTTACAATACTTACACTGTAGTGTAGATTACTATAATTAACAGGTTAAACACATGAAAACAGTTTTTTCCCCTTGATGTGCCTTTGGATCCCTTATTTTGCTAGCAGTTATACAGTAGAGTCACTTCCTACAAAGGAGAAACAACTGCTGTGGGGTTTCTTAATGCTGTTAATGTTCTTTTCTTTCCCTCCAGGAATAACAGGGAGAAATTATTGTCTGTAAATAGAAGAATATAATGGAGAGTATATGTCAGGAAAAGTATGTTAAAAGCTGTATATAACATCCATAGGTACAGTTTGCTTATATTTACAGAGTAGCCAATGTTGGTTTTTATTAAGAGAGTGCAATGAGAGCCTTTCTAATCTCATTGTATAAAGATGCTCCTTTCTGATCCACAGAAGCCCCCTCTGTTAGAATATAATTTAATTCTACAGAATGAGAAAGAAAATATCCTGTAAAAGTATTTTGTTCTGTGATATTTACAGCAAAGACCAACATTGTTCTTACTTTGTTTTCTCCACCAACACATGCCATGTGGCATATCCATAGATTTATTTATTTTTTAATCATATGTCCTGCTGGTTATAACATAACTTAATGTACCAGCTGCAATTAACAGACTGCCAAAGGATCAACTAACAAGTGCTGATAAGCTTCATTTAACTAATTTGAGGAGTGGAAGTTTGATTTTCTTGTTTTTNGAGGAAGAACAACATGCACAAAAAAAAGGAGGATGCATGACACTGCTTAACTAACTAATGGGAGCTGAGCCAATCCATTTTCCTGCAGGCCAGTCAGTGTACCATGAGCATGCAGAATCTCTCCCTTCATTGGCTTCGTGTCCATTTTATGGACCAGCGACTCTATTAAGATCTTGGTGAGTGGCCCTATCCGAGGGCAGGGCTCTCTTCTCGTCTGCCCATAGACTACCAGAAACTGATCAGCCGTGTTATATCAATAACGTTCTCACACCAGGTTGTGTAAATTGATCTTTTACAATTTCTCTCGGTGACAGTCTCTGTAACCAACAAGATAAATCATTCCTCCTGTGGCTTTTTTATTGATTGCTGAGACCTGTATAAAAATTACACTGCTCAAGCTGTGAAGTGAACATCCTCATAAAAGAAGACTTTCTATTTACAATCAAAATACGTTTGGGTCCAGATCAAGCACAGATTTACTATCCCGGCACCATAAGAGACCAGAATTTAACAGAGATTCAAAGCACTGACAAAATAACCCACATAAACTTTTAAAATACAAAGGGTGCACTACA
>VWZY01000983.1:40472-95472 GCA_013399075.1 Chloroceryle aenea | reverse complement strand
ATAGATGTCAGATATCAATTGCATTGCTTGCACTGATTCAGTCTGTGGTTTTGGGTAAGACACCTGCTAGCCAATACCTCAGTTTACCTATCTGTAAAAAGGGTGTTCCAGGATTGAGAGGAAAAATGTCATTCACATATGCTGATTTAAATCAGTAGAGATACATCCAAGTCATCCTCATCCTCTGGGAAATTGTGAAGTTTAAATTAGTATTTGCAAAGTACTCTGAAATCCTTGATGGTGAGACCTACAAGAATGCAAGCTGTTGTTAGGATTCTCCAGCACAAGAATAAAGGGTGCAGTCAGGTATTTCTGTTATCAGAAAACTGTGCAGCCATGATTAGTGCTACCTGGGAGAACACTGTACCACGCAGTCTCTCAAAATGAAGTATTTTGTTAAAGGTCTAACATAGTTCCCATGAGGTCCAGCAAGTTAATTTTTTTCTGTTGATATAAAAATCTGTGGTAGAGCTGGAGAAGAGATAACAAAATCATTCAAAACATTCTGTTAGGAAAAAAAAATCTGCACAATTAACTACTTGTTACATGGTTAGAACTTGCAAGTTCTAAACCATGCAAAATTATTGAACATGGCAAGGACCATAGGCTATTTTCACCCTGCAGAAACTGGTGGCCTGGTCTTTGCTACATGGAGAAATCTCAGAAATAAGATGTTATGTGTTAATCTGCAAATTCAAAATATGAAAATGATGAACTTTTTGCTAATGCTATAAATCTGTCCCTAAATGGCAGAAGCAGCTCTCTATTTTTTCAGGGAGCAAGATGATTTCTCCACTTAAATGGAAAAGAAGGAAGGCAAGGAGGGTTTTTTGATTTTGGTTTTTTTTTTTTTTAATAAACACGCTTATGACTGCACTCGTCTCAAGAGGGAGCTGACTTCAGCATAAAACCTGGTGGTACTTTCCATTCTCTTCTCCATTCCCCTTCTTCCCTCTTCTCAAGGCATTTTGAAAGAAGAGTTGAAACAGTACTTCTTAGAAAATCGTGACTGAGAAAATTCAGTCCAGGATCCAAAGACCAACGACTAGTGCAAATAGCAGGTTGCCCATGAACAGTAAAAGTAGTGACATATAAAGAATTGCATTAAAGAACATATTTTGTCTATACTTTGGCAAAAATTCCCCACCTTTAATTATCCAAATTGTAAGATTATCTTTTCATTGCTGTCCTTATTAATATGCTGCTCTCTTGCACCTTAGTGGCAAATTGATGAAGAGCATCGCTATCATTTGTGATTGAGGGATTTTATTTGTTTCCTTTAGGCAAGAATGCAAAATAACTGGAGCTAATTTTTAGCATCATCCTCTTGATTTCTCTTAATCTTGGATTGTGATGACTCTTCAAGCAGCTCATTGGAAGCAATTGTGGGAAAAAGGCCATTCTCTTTTCAGCTGTTCTTCCAAACCCTAATGAGTTAACAATTGAAATACAGAAAGTTGCTTCAGAGGTCAGGAGAGTATATTCTACACAATGGTCACAGCATTTGAAACCATGACAGCACTATAAATTGACAAACTAAAGCAGAGCACTTGGTGGTCTGAAGTGGAGAAAAGAACATCAGCCGAGAGCGGTAAAAAGACAAGCCATGAAACCACACAGAAAAAATGAGTGATTTTTTTCAGATCACCTTGTTAGAATTTAGTGTATCGGGGGTCAGACGAGTGGAACAATAATAAGGTCCAAGGTTGAATACCAGTGGGGAAGCTTAACCCAGGAGCTCCAGGTCAACCATAAGTGAATGAGGTAGAAGAGTGAAACAGTAGTCACCCGGGAAGCGAACGCACAAAAGTCAGCGGGTTAAGGGGAGGAGCCTGATGGTTATCAATTAGACTAGGAGAAAGCCCAGACTTGAGCACCTGGGATAGAAAAATAATCCCAGTGTGATGAAAGAAGATTTTTCTCCTGTGCACGCTTCTCACTCTCTGGTTTTCAGGTTTTGAGAAATTTGAAATGTTGTGGAGCTAAAAAATCTTAAATCTGTAACAGATGAGAAAACGCAGGCCAGTTGGATGCATTTTTCCCTGTGTCTTATGTGCATATGACAATGTTTTCATCCCACGCCGGACAGTCTGCTGAGATCAAGGAGCCATAAAAATAAAGTTCCTTGAAAAATATGAGCAAACACACACACACATGTGCACACACACCCGCACGCACACGAGTACACCCTTGTAAGGGGGTGCTTTTTCACTGCTTTTCTTCCTCTTTAGAGAAGTAAAATTCACACCAGTTTTATTTTTAACTTATGAGGAGGAATTTCTCCAGATTTGTGAGGAAAATTGCTTCAAGTGATGAAGAATATTTAAGTGACATTTTACAATGCAGAATGTATATATATATATATGTTTTTGCAAAATGCCTGTGCACCTTCCTCTTCCTATGAACATGCAGTACCTAACTTAGTTAGATTTTTGCCATTGATTTCACAAGACCCAGAACAAAGCAAATCAAATCTGATCATTTTTATTAGCCCATAATTCAGAATACATCAAAAATACCCCAATTAAGCTAACCTTAACTACCCACCAATACGGAGACATGGTTTTTCTGCTCTGCAGTCTCCCACGAGTGGATTGTTGTAAAATGAGAACAACTATGGAATTACCTTCGTATGCATCTGTGTGCATGGGGTGGGGGCAACGTGTCCACACAGCAGAATTTTTGTGCAACATCTACAATATACCTGAAATATTATTCAGGCCTCACGAGCAACATGTAGTAAAAAGGCACGGATGTATAATGTCAGCTAAAGTCAAGCTCTAAACACACTCTATTTGCAACCCATAATCCTATTTTTCTATTTGTCTATTCTTAACCTCACGTTTCTAAGGAATTATATGGTCCTGGACTGCTGCTAAAACTAGCAAAACTGTTACAGGCAGAGTAAGTCTCACCAGCTGTAGTAAAGCATACAGTATCCTTACCATCCTCTGGTGCACGTGTGGTACTTTTTGGGTTACAAAAGACCTATTGTAAAGGTATTGTGATAACTTTTTGAACTCCTTCCCATTTGCCTCTCCAGAACAATAGTATTAGTGCAGATAAAGAGGAGCCTGACTGCTGAGCACACAGGTACACCCTGCCCCACAGCCAACCCCTTCCCATCACCACCAAAGAAGATGCAGGGATTACACAGCCAAGTGGCAGCTTTCTGTTTTAAACAAGATGAGTTTTCTGACCTGAATGCTACTCCTCGAAAGGCTGAAGCAGAGAAGCCCAGAGAAAAAAAAAAAACCACCTTTTTCATCAAAAGAATATCAATAATGGCCCCTGAAATCGAGCAGGACTAGAGAAAAAAATATGGCCTACTTAAAGAAGCTAGGAAAGGGAAAAAGTTTAGGAAAGGAAAATGTATTTCAAGGACTCAGTTTTCAAGCCTGTGGCTGGGTATCATGTTTATTTGGGAAAAATAATTTAATATAAAGCTATAATTTTATTGCACATAATGCAGGGAAAGGAATGTAACTTCATTATCAGTTGAATTAAAGATACGATTTGTCCAAAGGAAAACATGCTTGAATTTGATGCATTTCATCCTTTTTTTATTTATTTTTTATGTCAACAGCCAGAGCTACATCCTGGAAATTATGGGAGGTCATGCCAGATGGAATCATGCAGGAGAATCGAGAAAAAAAGGGATTAAAATGTCCCTTGTTTTAAGAGAGGAGATCTGTTATAAAAAATTCTGCAGAAGCGTGGGTGGCAATAGCATTTCTTTTGTGTGCAACAGGGGAAGCTGGATTAACTAGCATTAGGATTTAATATACTTTTCTTAGAGGAAAGTTTGTTTCTTTAACTTCACACAAGGGGGAAAAGAGGTGCACTGTTCAGTTTAGTGGACATTTTTTCCTTCTTACAGGACAAGTCAGCTTCAGACTCAAGCTGGCAACATCTGTCAGGGATGTTCCTGCCAGGAAGACAAGTCAGTGTTTGCAGCATTCCCAAAGAGTGTTGCATGTGCCCTCGTGAGTCAGTAAAAGTACTCTGTATGTATGCATTAAAGCTCATATATTTGTGATTTTTAGACTGCAAAAAGTCCCAGGCTAACAAGGTCAAAGCAATAACTGGTGCTTTAGTAGAGCCAGCTCCAGTAACTGAATCTGCTGATCCAGTGTTATGGTAAACTGAGGCAATAGTGGCACCTTCATTTGTCAACAATAAAAGCCAAAGTATAGGCCAGTAACCTACCAGTTAAGTGGTTAGATTTATCTGAACCTAAACAGGCTACAGTCTTGGGGAAGGATCTGGATCCAGTTCAGTGGGGTTTAGTTTAAAAGACATCTAAGTTTACATACACATGTTGCCATGGGGGTTAGATGTCCAAGCTCCTCTTATAGTCTATGAAGATCTGTTTAGAAGAAGTCAGAGACTGATTCAGCTCACTCTGGTGCAGATATATGCTCAGCTGAATCCTTCTCCAGTGTCCATCCACAGTACTAACTAGATCTCCATTGATATGAGAGCTTAGACACCTACCTCACATATGGACACCTACACCGTAGGCATCTAAATTTAAGTGTTTGAATCTATAGTTATATATGGACTATAGATACTGTCTATATCTACCCATCATTAGATAACTAACTAGGTTAGCTGGAAAAGCTGCAAAATCATCTTCATCTGAGCCGTTTTTATTGTGTTGCCCTGGCAGTCAGTAAGAAAGAATAATCACTTGTAAAGTGAGATTCTTCTCATGCTGCAGTAGATACCTGAAATAAGTCAGATGAGTTACACCACAAAATGTGTATTATTTTCCACTGAAAGCTAGTTCACATGAAGACATCTACATAAGTAGGACAAAGTTTTCCTTAAGTGCCAAGCAGTTACTGAGATATGAAGAGATTTAAAGATTTGAAAGAAGACAATGAGGTGACTTCTAGAACTGTTGATGAGGATGATCTCCCAGGGGAGGACACCACTGACATCCCATCTGTGCTTTTACTAATAGATGGTGGATGTCTACTGAAGACAGTGATGGGACCAACACCATGAAGTATTGACAAACTAGATCAAGGAAGTGAGAAACATGATGTTCACTGGGATGTGGGCTTAAGACAACGATCCCATGAGCTTGGAAACTGGTTATTGATATTGTCTTTTCAACAGATATCAGGAAACAGCAGCTGCCAGGGCTTGAAAGGAAAACAAATGCAGTTCTCCAGATAAAAGTTAAGGTGAGTTGTAGGTAAGTGATGGAAACAGAGAGAAGGACGCATCTTAGGCAGACATTGCAGAGAGTCAATTCAGATATGTCCCGAAGGTGGGAGAGCAGGAATAGACGTGAGTCACCGAGGAGAATAAGCATTAAATGTGCAGTAACAGGCAGGAAAAAAAAGATTAAGGGACCATTGGCTGTTCTGCTCCATCTCTGCTGGACATGGCTCACGTCTGGCTCATGGCTGGACATCCACTAGGTTATGTTAGCCAGTTAAGGAGAGAGATTTGCATGGAGAAGGCAGATTTGGCAAAACCAGATATCTATATGGCCCAAATCAGAAAGGTACATTAATGTTTGCAGACAAAATTATCCAAAGGTAAGAAAAAAAGGGTGGAAGAGAGAGAAGGGAATCAGGAAAAGAGTCAGGGAGTCTTCACACCAAGATGGAGGAAGAGTTGGGGTATTTAAGGGAGTTTATAATGAAGAGACATTAGAGTGTTAAAACAGATCAGAAGAAAAAGCATTAAAATCTAAATAAAAGAATATGGGCATTTGTGGTTAGACATGTATAAATTCTGTCCTGGAGTAGGAAGGACACCTGACAGATTTAGCTGAGAGGCATGCCAGTGAAGACTGATGGATCAAGAAGTGCTGAAGAAATAATTGAAAGAGGGATCCCAGACAGACATGACACATGGTTTAAAGAGATGTGGTAGTTGATGAGTATGTGTCCTGTTTTGAGTAAGAACAGACTAATTCTCTTCAGTGATTTTACTTTTCAGATCAGTTCTAACTCCTGCTGGCAGTGGTAACACCCCATGGGCAGAGTCACTGCCAAGGGCTGGGGTGCAGACTAAGGCCACTGCTGAACCTTGTGCACCACATTGGGGGGTGCATAAAGGAAAAGGCAGCACCTACAAAGAGAAGAGGACAGGACAGGTGACCCCAAACTGACCGCTCCCATATACATCATATTAAGCATAAAGCTGAGGAATCAGGAAGGTCTCATCTCTCTCAGCCTGCTTTGATGGCTTTGCTCATCTTGGCTCAGGTCCTCTTCCAGTTCCTTCCTACCATCAGGGGGTTGGTTTTGATACTGGTTTTGTTATATTTGTACATATGCTATTTTTATTATTTTTTACAGTTTCATTAAGCTGGTCTAGTTTCCTTTTCTACTCACCAAGTCTCTCTCCCTTTCTCTTCCTCTTTGAGCTAACAGAGAGCATCTTTTGTAGGTCTAAGGGGCTGCCCTCACCCTAAACTGTGATTATGCCAGAAGACTTGTAATGTTTCCTTGCTTGCTTTCACATTCATAATGTGGCAGAGAGTAAAACATATTTTTCCTGTAGAGAGAAAAACAAAGGAGGACAAATGTTCCAAAAAACCAAAGTAGTTCAGGAATATGAGTTGGACAAAGGGATGAAGTGATTGGGGATGAAGTGGGAGTGTTTGCTATGACATGAGTGCTTCCTTTGAGCTCCTGTGGACCTTCTATAAGGAAGCACTCTGTTATTTGATGGATTCACCTCACCACTGGGAAAGCCTCACCTGTCAGGTGCAGCTGCCCCTGTGGTTGTGGAAGAGGGATTCCTGATCACAAGAAATTGCAGATGGAACACGTTCAACTCCCCTGCCCCCAGCAGATCTAGATTCTGCAGGTTTAAAATGGGTCTTCAGCAGTTAAAATGTCAATAGACTCTTACCAGAGGCATGTTATTAGCTGTACCTCATTTTCTTGTACGGTTACAAAAACACTACAGATTGGTTATGCAGATTTATCAGTTTGTTAGACAGCAAGGCAAGCTCTGGTCATCTTATAGTATCTCTTAGCATGTTTATCCTAATTGAATGAAGACCAAAATGACCAAACACATCTTTGTTGAAGAATGCAGGGTGGGACACTGGGAAACTGTGAGTGGGACTTCATTGAAGTCAGTCACATGTATTCTCTTGTAGTGGTGCAGTGTGGCAGAGTGCACACACAACCAGCACAATACAGACTGTCTGTTTTCATAAATCCAGTGAATCTATGACTACAGGATCTAAAGACAGTCTGTATAGTTTTCAAAGATTTTGCAAAACTTGTGACCCTAGGTAAATCAACACCAGCTACGCTGGTTTAAATAATGCTTTCCACACGAAGACAATATTCCATTGCAGCAGTGCTGGAACAAGCTGATACAATAAGAATTCTGTGAGAAATTAAGTTAATGACACCACCACTAACTTGTTTCTGAATTCAGTATAGAAAGATGTCTAGCAAGCAGGCAGTCAAAAATGAGGCCATTACCTATTCCCTTTCAAAAAGGGACAAAAATATATCTTTAGAAAGTTCAGTTCACTCTGGTGAGGGGGTGGAATGATTTTCACCCTTTTCTCATCAACTAGAATGCTTTTCACAGCCAACAAATCACAAGGTAGAGTTAGATATAAGACCACTTCTGTAGGAAAATGTGTTCATGTTAAAAATGAATAGAAATTATAGCAACAGAAGAAAATTAAACTTGCAAGCCTGGAGAAATAAAACAACTTGTTATTTACGATAAACAACAGGGGATTGTTGTAGGTCTGAAGCAATCTAAAGAATCTTACACCACAAAGCAAATCTGAACAAAAATAATAATAATACTTAGAATTCAGATTTTTCATTTATTGAATTGTTTCTGTACAACAAGCTGTAGAGAATAACACAATACATACTAATGCTCTGGAATTAGTAATGCAACAACTTAGCTGTAAAGCAATATAAAGCTCTACAGAACAGGGAGCTGTTATTTTGTTGGTTCACATGCTTCTTACTGAAATATCCATTGTGTGTACTTTTCTCCTCTGTCCAAAAAGTGTTTCTCACATTAGTCTTTAAGAGTGTAGGAGTGCATTTAATGATTAACCAGGAGAAATAACTGCTTACTAATGCATTACCATGTGTGGACCTAAACTGGATAACAGTCTTTCATTTCAGTGGCTTTTCAATTCCCTTTGTTATTTTTTTTTTACTATGTACTCCCCATTTCAAAATCTGACTTTTTATGTGGCTTTTGATTTACACCCTTGTTAACGCTCGATACATCTGCTAAACTCAAAGGAGGGAACATAGCTCTTTTTCAAGCCCCAATCATAGGTCACAAAAAATCAGCAATCACCGTGGAATTACAATTTTTTCTTTTTAAAAATTTGCACACCCCTAACAAACCTTAACCCAGTCTACCCAAAAATTTCAACATGCCAGTGGTGTACAAGTCAGGGTACTGTTTGGTCTTATTCCCATGAAGGAAAAATGCTGTATGTCTGTCAGTGCCATCCACACAGTTGAAACTGAAAGCAATTTTTAAATTGAGGTACTTTTAATACTTAGACTTCTATTCTTGCAATCAAATAAGAACTCTCCAGAAAGATGGTCTGAAGGCTTTGTCAGGGAAGTATTATTTCTCTTTTTTATACTTAGCTACAGTGCAAGCACAGAAGGAAGAATCATTTTCCTCCAAAAAAAGTTTAGCAGAGCTTGTGCACCCAAAGCAGAAAGATTTTTCTTCCTCCTTGAAGAAATCCAAATCCAACACAGCTTATTATTCTTGGAATAGCTAGAGAAAGGGAAGGAATTACCCTACTGTGCTATTTCAAGTCTGTAAAAGTCCTTCCTGACTCTCTCAGGATATGTGTGATCCATTCCTAGCAACCACTTTTTCCAGCAGAGTCTTCATCATCTTGCTCAATTATTAAGGAATAAAGATACGTACACAGCAAATATTTCTTAAAAGCCCCTCATGTGCTAAAATTTGTCTGCATGAAAAGCGTACGCCTGAGTTTAAATAATGAACACCTCTGCAGTATGCAAAGTCTGTCTGAACTGACCTTTAATGCTTTTTGCATTGCAAAGAGCAAAGGGGACAAAATTCTTTGAACAGATTGTTATATCTTGTTCACCTAAGTCTTTCAAAGGCTACTGGACTGCCAAAAAGTGTATTTTATCCAGTAAAATAGGTGAATTTGAACATGGAAAGTTAATCACACAATATTGCTAAAATGGGATAAAATGCAATAAGATTATGGTTTATCTCAATTTTATTGAAATTAAATGGAAAGCTCGTTGGATATGAAAAGAAGGTGCACGACAATGCTAAAAAAATAAAACAGAAAGAAACCCAGAAGAGGCAGAAATTCCTTAGCTACAAAGCATAAGCCATTCACTGATTGCCTGGAATAAGAAAGAAGAATCAAAAGGTGGATATTTCTGTAAGTGTCTTGTTCATGCTTACGTGCACCTTCCTTTGAAGTGTGTGTCTTTGATCACTGTTCACAAGACAGTGGACCAAATGGACTTCCAGTGTGATACGATTTAACATTCCCATGATCCCAAAGGCCACTGGATTCCTACATGCTAAAAGACATTCAGCACTTGTGAGACTTTTCAGGAAGTAACTGATATCCTAGGTCATTTTACTCTTTCTCCAAGAACTGTTTTTCTCAGCTGTTATCTTTCCTCTATATTATTTTGGACATGAATAGACCTTTATCTATTCTTACTGCCCAGGTGAGTAGCCACACAGAAATGTTTATCAAACTGATGTGCACAGGAAGGATAGAATGCTGGACCACGAGATGCTAGCAACAGGTGATCGAACACCTATAGCTCAGGTCTGATTTCATTCCCAGTTCTGCAGGGGGATGGATCACCCTCATGGTTTTTCTTCCAGACTTTACCCAAAAGCCCCATGGGAACATGTTTGCATGACTGTTGCATACTACAGTAATTGAAAGTTTTATTCAGAACACGGCTGGACTAGGATAAACCCAATTCTCATGGACATGTCTAGGACCAAACTTTGTTATTCCTTCTCCAACCTTGGAAAAAGTGAAAATCAAGAACCGCAGACCAGGAGACATGAGGCTCCAATGACCCTTTGCTGACTAAAATGTGCACGGGTCAGAGTTCTGTTGGTGTGATCTCGTTATATTCATGGCAGTCTTTTGTCTAGGATTATTGCTTTTAATTTGAACTGTTCAAAGTGATTTCTCTCTCTTTCTTTTTGGCACAAACCAGTGTATAGGGAAATGCTTCTGTAAGGAAACAAAATCTCCTTCATTTTGTGGAATCCACTAGACAATGAAGAATATTCAATTATACCCTCTCCAAATACATATTTAATTTCCCATGTTTCCAAAACTGACTGATAATATTAGACTGTTCCTCCGTCTCACTTTCTATCTGTGCATATATATATATATTATTTTTTCCTCTTTCTTTGAATCCTCCTTTTATGTTGAAGAATTGCCTTCATTGCTGGAATAACTACTAGTAGGGTATTTCATGCAACCACTGGCTCTCCTATAAAAGTCCCTCACTCTTCATGACAGCTGCTCTTGGCCCCAGCGTTATCGGACCTAAGCCAAAGTTCATCACAGTTCAGTAGTGTTTGTTCAATTCTTGTCATTCCATCACAGAAATATTGATAAGATCAATGGAAAATACTTTAAAAAGTAATCTTCTTCTCACTAAAAGAAGACCAGCAGCTTCCTTTTTTAAAGGAAAACTTTTTCACTGGAAATTTCCATACTCCTAACATCTCTAATTAGTTTTGAGTTGAAACATTTGTCTTCCAAATAAACTCTATTTGTTTAGTTTCTTCTCTCTTCTCTCTCTTTGATTTTTAAGAATTTATTTCTTGTTTGTCAAGGAAGGTAAGATACTAGCAGTGTATATATTCTTCTTCATTCTTCATTTTCCACTAATTTCTCAATTAAACTCCAGTTTGTAAAGTTGTAGCATGTGAAAGCAAAGGAAGCTGTGTGTGGGAAGAACTGTGCAGTTGCCAAGATGGTCCAAGACTGTTGTCTCCCTTCTTGGACGTGGATCTTTGCACAGTATTGTACCTTTTCAATGATCAAATAGGTTTTTTCAACCCCACTGGTTTTGGATCCAGTCCTGAAATCCAGAGAGAAACCTTCAGTGTTAGTAACTTCCAGCTTGCACATTAAGTGATACAGGATGACGGGGTGTCAGGTAGTCCATGGCCTGCCCTAGCAACCCACAGTGACCTAGGTAAATTTTGATATTCCAGTATTTCTTTCACTGGCAAGTGAGTCTAGGTGTCTGAAAGACTGCCTCTCACATTGGAAGACTTTTCTGCTGTAGAAACTAAATCCAGTGAAACAAAACTTTCTGGGACCAGAGCCAGGTCACTCTCAGTTCAGTGGCCTTATCTTTGAATTTAGAATTAAGGGCACATGCATGTCTCCTTTCATGAGAGGCAAACCTCATTCTTTCAGTGATCCATCCCCTCAAATATTGAACTGGTGCTACCAGTAGACTGCATCCCTGCACACATGATGAGATTTTGCTGGCAAAAAAATGCTGCAGAGTTTTATTCCTCCCTGACTGAATATCTGTCACTTCCAAACTGATGTTAATTGATGCCTCCTTGCTGTGGTGGTGGGAGTTTCAGAACAGATGTTAATAAAGCAACGAGCATGTTAAGGAAATTTAAAATATAAAAAGACTAACTTCTGCTTCTAGTCTATATATACACCTGCAGGTTTACTGAAAAACAAAATAAAGAATGTACTTGACGGCTAGAGGTGGGGTCTGAGATTAACACATTCACTACATTTCTCAGACCAAAGCTGTATGAATAGACCTGATTCCTTTCCTCCTTAAGCAGCATTTTAAAGGTACCACAGCAGCAGGTAAGCATCTGCAATAGTAGGGCCTATTGAGACACTGAGGTTTTTTAAACTAGGAATAGCATCTAACCTGAGAGGTACAAGTCAGCTAACTTAGAAAATGTTGCTGTTGAATAATTACACGGTATCTTTAAATGATGGCTTCCTGTTTCTGAACATGAGTGTATCATCAATCAACGTGCACTGTAAGCTTTTTAAGTAAATGTATCATGTGAATGTGTTTTGCAAGATGACACGCAAATGCTCTGTTTGATTGTTTGTTTGTTTGTGTTTGTATTTAAACCTAAGTCCATGATTTGAGATTCGAGATGGGATAAATCTAAATGTGAAGCTTTTATACTGCCCTGTAAGTTATTCAGTATAGTTTAATATTAGGATTTTACTAGATAGTTACACAGTACTCAGTTTTAATATGGAATACTTCATCATGTTCATTATTGCCTATTTAGACTCATGTAAACTGACACTCCTGAAATAAGCAAGCTTTAAAACGTTAATATAAATGTTATGCCTCTTTTAATTGCAATAGACATCTCATTAAGTAATTTAATGCCTATGGGACCTCTTACCAATATACAAAACCCCATACTTTGCCCAGCTTTTACATACAGTATAGCAAACATATTTTTCCACGGTGACATTCATCACCTTTCCCTTTGCTCTCCATATCCTGCGTGAGAAGTCCCAGCAGCCGGCTGCTTCGGTGGACAGGGTGAGCTGCTTCAAGCCACAGCACTTTTAGGAAGTCTGCTCCTGCCTGCTCAGGATTTACCTGCAGGACCTGGCGGCCGCAGCACCAGACAAACAAGAGCTACCTAGACCATGGCCATGGTGGAATTAGTTCTTCATCGAGGTGGAGAGAAAAACGTGCATGACATTTTCATTAGCCGAGGAGGCAGAAACATCTGGTTGCTTGGTTCAGCTCATCAGCAGGAGAGCCTGTAGTTGATTAGCCCTTCTCTCAGTAGTAGGCGTTACTACAGTCAGTGGGAATTACTAAACATGGTTTCAGGGGACTGACGTTAATTTGGCTTGCCAAAATAATATGCAATTTTTTAAGGAGTTTGTGTTAATTAGTTGTATAATTTGATGTGATGTGATTGGGTTTGCACAAAGAAAAGCAGAACAGGGTTTGCTATTAGAAGCTGCAGTAGGAGAATCAAGAGGTGGCACTTAAATAGTGCACAGTATGAATTTGCAGCAGTGAAAGGCCTTAGTTCATGATCTAATTATACAATGGGATTCCCTTTCTCAAAAGCTAAAAGCCTTTTAATTCATATTTTTCTTTTAAGAAATGCACTTTTTCTTTTATTTTGATTACTGTACTATTAATTCCTGTGCACCTACTATTTTACCACAGATTAAGTCAGTTTGGATATCTCATTTTGGACTGTTTTGTAAAATACCCCACTTTTAGCAGAAAAGGAAAATGATAAAATTAGGCAATTTATAGTTTGTATAATTCCTCGCTGCATCTCTCTGCCTGCCTTCTTCTCTTCATCCACTAACTCTTTCACAACTATTATTGTCAATTTAAGATTCTTTGCTACCTGTGAAATGATAATCAGCGGTAGCACTGACGTCAGAATCACAATTTCTGCCAGGCTAGATGATAACTGTGTAGTCTGGGTACTTAGAATCATAGATGAGGTAGTCAACATTCTCTCATTAAAAGAGCTTGCTGCCTGCCAGGTATTGGAAACGTTTTGGAAGGTTGAACTGAAGGGAATCTGCTGAGGGCTCTGGCTGAATGGAAGGGTTGTTTAGGATTTTTCCTTGGGATTTACCATGTATAGGATTAGATGACTGAAGCAAATCTCAGAAACAGCATACCCTTTGATGTTCCTCTCTTTTTCTCACCTTTCTTGTCTATTTGGGCAGCAGATTCTTTGGGCTGATAGCTGTTCCTTCCTGTGTGTTTGTACAGTGCTCTGCACACTGAGCTGACACTCCTGGCAGTGGCCTCCAGGCACAACTCTCATAGATATGCCAGTTAATTAACTCACAGCTCTCCCATTCTCTGCCACACCCCACCTAGTATTTTAAGATTTCATGTCACCTCCACAAGGAACAGGGGACAAGAGTTTTAGTTATCACTATTTCCATGGGAAAGGAAGTCTGAAGCATATGGCATGAGGTATTAACAATATACAAATTTAGCCACATACTTATTTGAGAGATTTGTCTCCTACATCCATTTGTGTTGTAAACAGCTACTGCTTCAGATCATCACTGGAGAGGGACTTTCTCCCTCCATTAATTCTCAGGTGCCAAAAGTTAGGCAGTGTGGACCCACCTCGGGATTTCACAGGGGATTTCCATTGCTATTGTTCTGCAAGAAAAGAGCTTGATACCTGTGTTTGAAAGGCTCTCTCTGCTGGGGCCAGCCAAGAAGTAGAGAGAAACTTATTTGTATGTTGCTTGAGAGAGGTCATCTGCAGACCCAAGTTTTCTAAATATTTGCTGGGCAGCAGGAACCTTCTCACACACTGCTGGAAGTTTGCCTCAAACTTGTACGCTGAGCTGCAAGTTTCTCTGAGATGTTCCCAAATCTCAGAGTTGCCTGAAATCTCATACAATGCAGGTTTTCTGTGATACAAGGTTCCCTTATAAATGTTTCACAGAGCTCTCCTCTTCAAGTTTCTAAAAAGAGGCACTGCATAATTTATGGGATGCTCTGTTCAACATCCAACCCCTGTGAAAAAGCCCTGTAGTTTAGGTATGAGTTCATATAGAATAGCAAGTCCACCACAGACAGAAGAGACAAGAGTTATAAAAGACTCATTGTCCGAACCATCAAGGCTTGGGAGATATGAGCTTACGAGCGGGAAGGTTTTAAGAACTGAAGGTACAGGAAGACCAGTGTCAAAGCAAGCATGTGTAGTACGTAGTGGAGTTGGTATTACACATAAATAAGAGGAAAGTGGGCAAGTACAAAAGGCTCTAATTCCATAGAGCGGCTCTAGTAACAGAAAGAGAAAAACCAACCAAAAAACATTTCATTCACACAGGCCAGCACTGAGGTTGCCTGGACAGATTCCAGGTAATTTCCATTAGGTTCAGCGAGGGTGTCAGTGTCCATCAGGGCAGCTATCTATGCAAAGCTGAGCTGTCTGTCATGAGATCATTTGAACCCTTTATGGAATTTGAGCCTTATAATGTTCATATGCTTGGTCTTTATTTGCTGTTTAAATATCAGTTATTACTGAAGCCTTATTTGTTTACCTTGAGCAGTCCAGTTGGCACACGTATAGTAATTTACAGTTAGTCTCCAGTCCCTTAGGCACACTACCTACCATACTGACCAGTACTGCCTGTTTATGATATGCCCTCGATTGTCTCTTCAGCTGTTGTCACCTGGCTTTTAAACTCATGGAGAGTGAATTTCTGTACCGAAATATTCTGCTTTTGCAGAATGACTTGCTCTGTTTTGTTCTATATTCTCTAACCCACCTATTACAAAGGTGTCTGTGACAGGGAACAATACCAGGAACTACAATAATGCTCAGCGTTTGGTAAGATTGATAGGAGATAATTAATTCATCTGAAAAACACTAAAAAATAAATGTGTAACTTTATTCAGTAAGAATACTTCATATAAAAGGATATGTAAGGCCAATGTTTTAATTACTTGTTGGAAGCCACTCAGCAACAGTACAGTAAACACACTTGAAAAGTTTCTCATTATTATCAGCTCCTGCACTATATATGGGTAAATATATTTTATATCAGAAAGATAAGTCCCTCAACTCTTTTTTTTTTTTTTTTCATAAAATAAAAGAAACATATTTGAGGAAAAGTATTGGTTTAGGTCAAGTTGACTTCTACATAGCACATACTACAGATTGTCCTATAGTGCAACTACAGAAACATTTACATTGATGTAGAAAGACTATGTCTTTGCTTATTTAATGAAAGGTGTTAGCAATTAGTGGCAAATCAGGCATAGGTACCATGATAACAACTAGGACTAGTTAGGCTAGCCTATACAAATCTGTAAGAATTGTAAAAGAACTTTGAGAAACCTAAATTGGTTCCAGTGGGTATGAAGAACATTTGCAGATTTTACTTGGATACAAAAGAAGAAATGGATACAGAGATTAATAGTGAATTTCGTTTCTTAGCAAAACTGCCTTCTCTTTGTTTCCCTCTCTCCTGTCCCCTTCACTTAACCAAGTAATATCAGAAAGACTCAAGCCAGTCAATTTTCCTTCTTTGCGGTGGATTTCAGAAGTTGCCAGAGAACAATTATTGAATTAATGGATTTTAAAGTCAGCAGCGTTACCAGCACGGAAGATACAAATGGACAGCTGAGCCTTACCTAGAACAACAAAGCTGTCTTGTCTGGGACCCCTGCATACATTGCAGTACTCCCTATGATCTTCTAGACTCAGGAGATGCAACAGCTGAGGGACACACCAGCCTTTCAGGTTAATTGCTTTATTGAGGATGTGCAAAAAGTCAAAACAGAGAAACAGTAATGGGCAATATAATTAGACTGTGTCACAAGGTGTTTGAGAAAAGGAGGGAAAATGGTCTATTCAACCTTATCTTTCATATTCCTGACTCCTAAGTACTATGCTTTCTCATCTAGGAGAGGCCAAACATAGACCTGGTATGAAACTGTGCAGTAAGATCCCCAAATTAAACAATTAGGTAATAACAATTAAAAAGCTTTTTTAATAAAAGTTTAAGAGTAATGAGGCAACAAGGATTCACCGTATGGCAACATTTCATTATGAAACTCAGTTACACAGCAAAACTATCAGTTTTCCCTTGTTGCCTTCCAAGAAAATGCTGTTACTTTCCAAAAGACTTTATGCTCAATTAATCCCTAGTGGCATCGAGGGATGCTTGCTGCCTGTTCCTCCACCAGAAGCATCCTGTGTACAGCAAAGATGGCAGGCTAATTTGCACAGCTACCCTCCAGCAGGGATTTTGCCATTAGCCTGGGTCTAGCTCCAAATTCTATAATTACCTCTAACCTTCCATTCCCTCTACTCCGTATGTGCTCCCGAGCCGTTTGTTTACATGCAAAATCTGATGACTTTACTAACTTTTCCTGCTCTTTAGTCTTTTTTCTTCCCCTCCAGATTCACTTTTCATTTTATTCCTTCCACCTTTGCAAAAGCTGCTGTGAAGGAAGGGTAATTAGACCTCACCAAGCCTGTGTTCCTGGGGCTAGGTTACCAAGCTGCCTAGCTTAAAACTGACTCCAGCGTGTCCACGCTACTACGTGCAGTCACTTCTGTCTTCTGACTGCAAAACAGACATAAATTTAGCTGAAGAACACTTTGGAGGGGAAGGCTGTCTTTTCATTACATGCTCAATATCCATTATAATGGAACCTGGCTTCTAGTTCAGGGCCTGAAGGCATATCATAATGCAAATAATAGACAATAATGATAATAAAAAGAAAATTTTCATCACAAGAAACTTGATTAGTCTGCTGCATCTGGGGGAAAAGTGACCATGTATGTATAAAGTATTACAATTTTTGGTTTGTGTTTTTAAATACAGTGCCAGTTAAGGCTAATTCCTGTTTCCCCTGATTTCCATGCAGATATATTTATGTCTCGGTATTCCAGGGAGTTCCCCTAGTTGATGTTTGAAACACATCTCTAAAATTACTATATCAGCCCAAATTTAAGCTTATGGAATCTCCACAGCAACAATCGTATCTGGGTAACACATTGTTTGTTAAATGAAAATGGAAATGATCAACTATGTGGATTATTACTTGTGATATTCTTGCAATACAACACTTTCATTCGCATGCTGTTAGAGGCCTACTGTGACATGCAGCGATGTTTTCAAGATGCCCTACAGCTCCCAGAGGTACCATCATCAGAATTAGAGGTCTTAGCAGTTTCTTGATGGGATGGGATTTAAAGTAATATTTGTACATTACTTTCTTGTTTGAACATTACCCTTGATAGCATATCCAGCTATAGCTTCTTTTCTCTCTTCACTCACACAGAGATGGGGAGAGTCTACAAGAGAAGCAATCGACTTGTAGTAGACCTGCAGTTCTGAAGAACAGATGATTCAGTCACTTGGACGTCTGCTCTGGATCAGCAGCATCGGTTCTATAGAGACTGCACATGAGCAGGAATAAGCTTTGGGTTAATTTGCAGCAACTTTTCTATGCCAGAGTGAACCAAATTAATGATAGAGGCTTTTATTTTAGTATTTTTGTTACTAATTTTTCTTAAGTACCTCTTTGAGACCTATTATGCAGTAAGGATAACTTCTTATAGCAAAGAAATAATTTAAGAAAAATCTATAGGAGAGACTTCTATAGGAGTATAAATGTCCATACGCAAATATCCAACGACAAAGCAAGAACATGGATAAGTATCAATTTAACCACTTCCACAGAAGTTTATAGGCAGATCTGCTGTAGCTGAATTAAATTTTAAGAATAATTTGTCAAGGTTTGTGTTGTTAAATGATTCTTTGGAAATTACTTCTCCATTCAACAACATTCAGAGATACTGCTGTCACAATTTTATATAGACTGTTTTCTTGGAGTTTCTTAAAATTCACTGACACTTAGCTCATGGTTACTGGGGCTACAGCATTTATACCATTCCCTATTTCTGGCAAACAAGCTCTGTTTGCTTTCTCGAGAGCGTGGCAGAATGTGACTGTGTCTGGGATGAACGTGGTGAGAAAGTACCATTCTGACACTGAGAACAGATATGCACAAGCCACTTGTAAAAACATTAATCTACCTACTATCACCTTCATGGAAAAATTAAGCATGTCTTTGTTTCTACCTCATTAGCATGTAATGCCTTCAAGGGGCTGATGACAGACCCATCCTTCCTGGATTTTTTTATATTAGAGGCAAGTCTTTCATCTCAAGAAGAAGGATGCTTCATCTTCTCTGAGCTTCCCAGCCTTTGTTCCCACCATCCTCCCAAAGAAAGTCTTTTATTTTTTCTTCTTCCACCTCTTCTCCTGTGAACTTACCCATCTGTTTCTATTTACTACCAGATTCCCCCCTCCCACAGTCTCCATACAGTCAGTGAACCACACAGTACTCTCCTCCTGCCTCTCCCTCCCCTAGGAGTTTGCCCATGGTAGCATTTCACCTCATCTTTATGAGGACCTGTTTTCCCGAAGGATGAGACGGATCATATTGGGGTCTCTGTCCCTGGGGTTTGTCTGGCATCTTGCCTCTGGGCTATGAGAGATTGCCAGCTGACCTTGCAGCTCTGCCAACTCCTCATCACTCCCTGCCACCCACAGGCTCCTCAGCTCCAACAACAAGGCATGGAGCACTGCAACACTGCATGTCTGTGAAGAGGGATATCTTCAGAGGTGGTGTAAAACTGATGCTGCTTCTCTGGCAGGACATCCCACTCCAGGGCACACATCCACACAGGTGCATGCCACAAGTCCAGCGTAACAACTCCTTACTGAGGGTTTTACTTCTTTCTCCCTCACCTGTTGTGTGTTGGCTACAGGCTGCTCAGAGCAAGATGTTGCTTTCTTAAACACTTATGCAGTACTTAGTGCAGAGACCCTGAAAAACCAAAGCCACACACCAATAAAAATGCTAGTAACAGGTAATGAATGGGACACTTCAGAAATAATGGAAGGACACAAAATAGGAGCTGACATGATATATTATTTACAAAAACAAGAGCAGGCATCAACCTCAAACTTGCATTCTCCTGCCCCTATCATTACATGAGAGTAAGGAAATATTGACTGGAAGTAAAAGCTCATCTTTGGAAACTCATGAAGAAAATACTTCCCCTCCCAGCCACAGTGTATAATTAGCTTGTGGTAATTATTGCCCTTGTGTGACACTGAGGTTAAGTACTCTCTAAGATAGCTACACAGGTAGTACAAAATACTCGTAGTTATCTATTTTGTACAAGGGATACTAATCCCATGCTTCAGGCTTTAGGTTGGCTTCTTTTAAAGACAAGGAGGAGACCTAATATGCTGGTACTTTCAGAGAGATTGAATATTAGCCCTAAGAGACCTATCATCTGATCTTGTGTGGCATTTTCTGTGGGAAGGAGAGCAAGGAGGAAGCAGAAGGCTGGAGGGTCAAGAGAAAAAATGTGGGTTTAAAAAAGTCCATCAGAATAATTTATTTTTTTTTTAAAAAAGAGTAAAAAAATAAAAAGAATCAAAGAAAAAGTCTAGATCTGATGTTTAGGTAAACTCTCTTTTCCTTTGTTCTGGTTTGTTTCAGTGAGGCTTTCCAGGTTTTTTATTTAAAGACTCTGTATTTACCTGTGTTTCATTGAAATAGGCTTTGGAGGACTGTATTCTTTGACTTGGAAGTTACCTCCAATGTTTATGTAGGCAGTTATCAATATACCAGTAAATCTGATGTTGTTTCCAGTTCCATTTACAGTAAAATTGTTCTATTTCAATCTCAGAAAGAAATGTCCAGCAATTAGCAATTTCTGAGGACCCAATACCATATGCTGTTAAAGAAAGCACATATAATAAAGCCCACTACTTCTACACCAAGTGTAAAGATAAAAAAATTTATTCTTAAAAAAAAAAATTAGACAAAATATGGCTAAAAGGTATCTAATTAATGCCTAAAGTAGGAGGGGTACCAAAAGATTGATGAACTATTCTAGACAGGATAACAAGCCAAACATTTGTTGAGGTCTGAACCACTTTTGTTTGGTTTTGCTTTGGTTTTTGATCCTCATGTTGTCCAAGGTTTCCCTGCTATCAGCCACCCCCATGAAAGAAAGAGCAATTGATTTAATCCATAATACTAAGACAAAGGTTGTATTTTACATGTTACTGACCCATCTGAAATTGTAACTGGATGAAGTCTTACCTGAAAACCTGAACAAAGTGGTAGAAAGAAAGTTGATCAGAGTCACTGCATAAGATGCATTAGCAGTGAAGCTATGTGTTGGAGTTATTCCTTTCTAATATTTGATAGATTGTCCTTAGTCCAAAGTAACATGATGTCTTTCAAAAATTGCTCCTTTAAAAAAACAAAAAAACAAACAAAAATGTGGCTTGGAAAGATTGCCTCCCCAGAAATCAACAGTATTGACTGCAAGAACAGTTTGTCCACAAATCAAAATAGTGATCCACAGCGTAATTTTTACTTTCTGTTTTCAGTTTAACCAGTAGCTAATTATTGTTTTGAGACAACGTAGTATGGAGTGACAGTGAAACCTTAAAAATCAGAAAATTAAGCCTTGTACAGAAATCTCCCATACACACATCCATCTCATTGAATTACTTTAGTGTTCCTGAGTTTTGTCTGGTGTTCATGCAAGACAGGAATTGCAGCATAAACAAGTAAAGAGCAAATGTGTCTTTATTTGGGTTACTCAGCTTTCTATCCTACTGTTTTCTCCTTTATATTAGCCCCTATTCCATGCCCCAGGGCTCCATACCAGCTCCTCATTAAGGTATGCACCTTCTTGTGGCTCCCTATTAGCCTCCTGCACTGCAGCAGTTAACCCATTATAGAACCATGGCCACTCACTGTTGCAGCATTTATTCAGATTCATAATACACTCTCCTTGCATGCCATGCTTTGAAATTAATTTTAAAAGAAACAAGAGATGTGTTGAAATACGACAGGGTTTTAACAAAAATATGTCATGCCACACTGGTCTCATAAATTTCTTTCATAAATGATGGGGGTTTTTTTAAAGAAAGGAAATAGAATAGATCTCATTCCTGCGAGCATCTGAAAATCAGATTATAGGGCGTTGCAGGGGAGAGGGGTATGATTCAGAGAGGAATAAGCAGATCAGTTGGAAGAACTGTAAGGAACTGACTGAAGAAGAGGTGATTGTGGGTTGTGCTGAAAAGGGATCTACGGGGATGGACAGAGATTAGCAGTGGAGTGCCTACACAGACTGCTCTTAGGACTGATAGCTTTGTAGGGTCATATTGTCCTTACTAACCACACTACAGAGAAAGGAAGTATGTGCTGTTGAAATTTACTGATTGCACAAAGACAGGAAAAACTATCCGTACTGAGTTGTATTAGTGCAAGCAGAGGAGAGGGAAGAAAAGGAATGGGAAGGGACCAGGTGAAATGCAGCAGCAGAGCCTCAAGATGATACACTTCCAAAGACAAATGAAACAGTGGTTTTAGGCACCCAGTTTGGGTGTATAGCATTGCTTCGACAGTTGGCTGAAAAAGGAGATACAAGTCAGGTACTTAAATAATTTGGATGACAGTTTTTGCTAATAAAAGGTGGCTGTGAGCCTTAGATATGTTGTGCCTATAAAAAAAAAGTGTAATGAGAGAGAGTTATCTGGCATTGGTGGAGGGGTTTCTGTTTTCCATTCAGAACTGTTGATCTAGATGAATTGTACAAGTTGGGTAGTCCCTGTGCAAGAAAATTAATTCAAAATGGGACAAGCACAGAGGAGGTGTACTCAGAGGAGGAGGAGAGGTTATCTAGTAAGAGAGACTGAAAGTATTTCGCTTGTTTACATAAACAAAACAAAGGCTGAGAGGGAACATAACTATAGTCTATAAATATACAAGGAGGGAGAAGAGCTATTCAAAGGATGATGTTGACCTAAGAACAAATAGTTATAAAATGGCCATGAATAACCTCAAACAGGAAATTAGGAGGAAGCGCTGGAATGAAATCTTGGAGCAGCCCTCCAACAGGAGCAGAGGGAGCAAGAAACTTCACTGGTTCCACAGTGAAACTCGAGCACTTCATGAAAGTAATTATGTGACGTGGGGTTGACAGCAAAAGCTGGGATTTGAACTTGATGCAGGAGGTCCTTTTAAATCCTACTTCCTACGTTTCCAGGGGAAGCTGCTTTAAATCTTTGGCAAGATATGTCTTAGATGCTGATAACAGTAATTAATACCTTATACTCCAGTAATACCCTTCCATCTAAAGACCACAAAGAACATTGAACACATGTGGGAATTAAACATTTAAATATCCACCTGTGTTGTTACTGTTATTTTGCAGCCAGGAAATTAGGGTGCCCTGAGCAACTCTCTCTGGATCCCCTGGAAAAATCTGTAAAAATGAAGAATAGACCTCACAGATTTTCTAGTTTTCAGAATAAACCTGTAGTTCTGAAAATTGTCATCGTGTTTTCGAGGCTTTTTACTTCCAGAAAATGTATGAATTGTATACAATTGCTTGTACAAAGCTATAAGCCATATGCTGTTTAGCTTAAAATGTCAATGAGCGAGTCAGCAACAACAAGAAAATGAAGGTGTTTGTAAATGTTGCATTTAAAAAGCATTTAGAGAAATGAGAGTGGTCCTCCAAAGATGTATGAATCTTCAAAATCAGAACAATGCAGTATTTCACAGTCATTAAATAACGTGTCACGTAGCTACAAACAAAAATCATATAGCTTGAAAAAATGTTGTTTTCCTCTTGGGGAGTTGGAACAGCACCAGTTCCGTGTGTGTTAATTCCCACTCTGACTTCCACCGGGAAAGGTGCCAGGGGTGGCGAGGGATGGAGAGCAGTTGCTCCCTGGCTCTGCTCCCTGCCCTGAAACCCTTCTCTCCCAAATCTGCAGAACCCGAGCCACACTTGCTGGCATGCGAACAGGCATCCGGCACACTGAGGAGACTGAGCACACTGGTTTGGCTTCTTTCCGAGGGTTTAAAGTCTTCCTTCTCACCCCTACTCTTCCACCTCCATCGTGGGGAGATAAGTCCCTAAGTCCATCTGACTGTTTACTTGCACTATGCTGATTCCTAAATAGCAACGCACTGCATACAGAGGTGCATGCAGAGGAAGAGCTGATTTGCACAACTCCCACCTACCAATATCCTCTTGTTTCTTCCAGTGTCATGTCAGATGCTGGTTACGGTCCCTGAACAGAGCAGCAAGGCCATTGCCCTCTGCTCCTTCCAATTCCTCCCCTCTGTGGCCTCTGCCAGGGCATTTACAAGCCCCAAGCAAAGGTGAGCCAGATGGGCTCCCATGCCTGTGCAGAGCCATACTCCCAGAGAACAGTCTCTGCCCAGAAAAATATATACTTTAAGTCAAATGAAACCACACACGTGTAGCTGGGCACAGAAGTTGGCTCCAGCAGTGTGTAGACCCCGTTAGAAGCAGGTGCTTGGAAAAGACCAAGTACCTGTCCAGGGTAAATCAGCTCTAAGGATGAATACCGTTCAGCAAATCTGAAGTGGGAAGGAGTGCTGTGCTGGGGGCAGGGGAGGGATGGGAAAGGTACGTGGAGAAATTGTCAGCCATCTGAATCCACTCCATGTCAAGAAAGCCTTTATTTTCTAGGTGGCTAAAATTAGTGTTTGTTTCTTTATAACTGGGCAAGGTTTAACTATGTAATCGACTGGTGGTTAAACTGCCCATACCCTTCACATGCTGCTGGCTCTCTGGGACAGTAATGTCTCCAGTGGACAGAACACAGAGCCTTGTTTTCCCAAAGCTCAGAACAATGAGGCCCTGATCCTCATAATACCATACAAATAATAAACAAATCACGGGAATTCCCATGCACAAAAAGGACAGATTCTGGCCATAAAAATATATGCTTTGTTTAAGTTAAAGGAAATTGCACGTGTTTAGCTGAGCACAGAAGTTGGCTCAAAGCCCACTTGTAACTAAGACATGCATGTGAGGACAGAATACATCCCATTGTCTCTTGAGAGCCTTTTAATTTTTCTTTGTTGTTCACTAGGACATGAATTACCTAAACTGAAAAACAGAATTTCTCTCCAGTATAACATGTCTCTGCGAGGCAATTTTTATTTAATTGGTTCTTTTTTAAATATGTTGACTCCTACTTTAGAGACTGCTGAGAGAAAGTACTATGTGTCTACAGTATCTTCCTAGAAACCTACCCAAAGAAAGGTTAATCTGCTGTGGATGATGCCTGGAGCAGCCTCTGATCAAGTTCTGCCTCAGCTCATTTCATCTGAGACAAGAGGTGAAGGGTTTCTTTCCTCCCTCAAGTTCCCACAAAGCCTTTCCAAGGCTGCATTTTTCCACATAGAGACTAGAAGGTGGACTGCACTAGAACTAGATGATCTTTATGGTCCCTTCCAACCCAAGTCGTCCTATGATTCTAAGAGTGGAAGAGTGTCCTTTCTGGCTTTCCTTGTGTTACAACACGGTTTGACTGACCTTCCCTTGGTTTCTTTCACTGTCCTTCGTTAAGGGCCTCTGAAGAACAAAGTGTAATATCAAGATTATTATGGTTTCCAACCACATTAACTTTCCATCAGTTTTTCTTCAGTTTTAGTACAGCAGTGCCCATTCCTTCCCCCTTACCTCCAGCATTTTCTCCCTGTCTCCCCAGAATATCTTTGCAGAAACCCAAATAGAATAGTAACACAAAGGCTTGTTTCTCTACTTTACTGGAGAAAGATAATAGCGTGAGAAGGATGTTTAGCCTAAAATCTCTTCATGGCCACTGCTTCTGCCATGGGACACACTGACATATTTTCTCAGGTCATCAACTTTAGAAAGACCTCTGCACATTTTTGGTTGGAGAATCTGCCCTGGCTCCAGATAGGGCTCCTCATATCTAAAGAGGAGCCACTTGGAAATCTTTATCAGCATCAATCTGGCTGAAGCAACCTGAGACTGAACAAACTCAACAGCCATTCTTCTAGTCCCTGGCCCAACACCTTCTCTCCTAGCCTTGCTACCCACCTGAAAGGCCTCCACTAGACAGGCAGAACCATCACTAAAAATGAGTTCCCTGCTTCTGTTAACAATCTTCATCTGCCTGCTGGATCGCATGCGAAACCCCAGTATCAAAACCAAAGGTGTGCTCCTTCTGGTTTCAGAGCAACTCAGGTAGAACAGAAGACAATTTAGAAACTTGAGAAAATATACAGAAATTAGAAAGCTGATAATGAGCTGATTTAAAGGTTTTTTACAGCATTTAATACTGAGGAGGGAAGGAGTTATTGAAAGAGCAGTTGTTTAATTATTATTTTCAACTTCAGCATTCATTTGATACGTATTAGAGGGCTGAAACGCAACCACATTAGTGACTACAAGATGCACTTCGCTGTGAGCTTGTGGGAGGTCTTGTGCTTGAAGACACTGAAGTATTTTGCTTTTAAATGCTCTGTGCTTTTTTTTTTTTTTCCTTTTTTTTATTAAAAAGAGTTATGGCATTTAATTAAACTGGTCTTCTGATGGCTTTTTGCAGTCAGAAGTTACACATCAGCCGTCTCCTGTATCCCCCTCTACCTCTGCCTCTCCTTTTCCCTTGCAGAAGGTTTTGCTAGGCATGTGCATCCATTTCAGAATCTAATCATAGACAACTTAAATCTTTCCAACGTTACCCGCATTAGTAATTGCAAAATAATAAACATGACAAAATTCAGATTAATAGGGCATCCTGCGCAACTCGGATGGCGGGGAGAGCCCTCTGGAATTCTAAGCGTAATAGGTCTGTGTTTATTTCTCAACCAACGGCATAATGTGACTGATTTACAAGAGTTTAACTCAAGTGTTAATCTGACAGTGACGAAGAGCTTCTCAGTGGCAGAATCACTTACACTATCATATTAGTTGCCTCCTCTATTAAAGCAGTATGGTCGATAATTGGAATGCTTTTATGTCTAGTGGTTCTGACAAGGCTCTCTTTAGGTCACATATGGGCGGTCTGACTTGCTGCACAGCTGAACAGTGGCAAATGATTTAAACTGAGAAAGTATTGTTCTCCTCGTATTATGGAGCAAGGGCAGTTCAAGGAAAGTAAGGCTCTGCACCAGCTACCTGCTGGTGTGTAGTAAAATAAGATGGACATGATACTGGGTTGGGAGTACAATTAAATCTATTTTGTACCAATGTGTTGGTGGACAGATGAGTTTCCACATGGCAGAGCTTTATGATCTTTAAGGTAGACTGAACTAATAGATTGGTGTGGAGCGCACTGAAGTTACTAAGGATGAGAAAGCAAGCAGCAGTACATTTGAACTACAGGTTTCTCATATGCTCCACGTCATGCTGAGTTTTTATAGCTCCTGGCTTTCAAAAAGCCTGTTTCAAAGAGGTTTGCGCTAGACTGGGCATGCAGTTTTGCTCTGCAGATATTGTCGCTACCGATTTAGTGGAATGCAATTAGGAAGCCTAAATTAAGTGGTAATGGAGAACCAGCTCTTGAAACTGGGGTTTCCACGGCAACCACTGCTTACAATACAGCCTTCAGTTAGTTTTCCCACTTTATCTGCAAAATGCACAATTGAGCTTTAAAACAGCTTTGTGCTGAAAAGCGCACTGTAAACAACTGTTTGCAATGAGAGTTTTACACTGTCTTTAAATACAACGAGCTATCAAATAAAATTTACTTGTCCACACTAATAAAATAAATAAATAAATAAATCCACGCAGCGCAAAACACTAAAGGGTCCAGAAACTTATTATTCGTTCTGGAAATTTATATATAATACAAAAATTTAAGATTTTGTGGGTCCTCAGCTTGTCTTTTAAGTCTTATCATTATTCCTCAATTTTGAGACACATAATCCCATATCTGTCAGCAGTGAGAGCTGAGCTTTTTGGTACAAACGCTGCATTTATCGCAACAGCAACTCTGTACAGTTATGAAGTGCTTTTTGTCTAATATGAACTAATAAGTGTGCGTTTTCATCAGACTGCCTTTAACATCTAGCAGTCTTTTACATATTTTTTTTCCCCTTTATGGTACGTTATTATATTCTTCATAAATGTTCATATGTTATGGCAAAGTTCTGCCGTTTCTGAACTGTTTAAGGTTCTTGATTGCTTTTGAATAATAGCCCAACTTTTGCGTGTTGTCAGATGTAACTGCAGGTGATTAAATATGTGTGAAGTGCAGGAAAGTGTAAAGGATGATGTTAAGGTCATACGTGTAATTTGTATTGACCACTCTTCTCATGACAACCCCGTCAAACTGAATCTCCAAACTGAAATTACATCTTTGCAACCGATTGTTTCTCCTCTGTTGTACAATTACAAGTCCTGATTAATACCATCAGGTGATTTGTAAGAGCTGAGATCTTGGCAGTTTTTAGTTTTCCTTTGTATTCTTTTATATACTTCTTTGTTTCAATCGAGATAAAAATCTCAGAGAAAGCTTTGTGCAAACTTCACCGAGATAACTTTGGAAGAGACATCGTGGAATTTTGCTTTTCTGGCCTCTCAGCCCTTGGAGTACTCTTTTAAGGCAATATCCTTTGGAAACAAAAACAACCCAAAACAGACCACCAAAGGGTCGCTCGGCTAGCCAAAACATACCTGATTTTCTTCTTGGCTGAAGTGCAGCAACCAAGCACCCTACAGCATTTCGAGTCTGAGGCTCTTGCAAGCCTGTGTGTGTCTTATGGCGACCATACTGGGTCAGTGCAGAGAGAGAGAAAAAGGGCATGGGGGTGAAGGTGGTGGGAAGGCAGGGGGTGTGGGTACCTACCCTCAGAACCCTGGTGGTCAGAGGACTGTCCCTCAGCACCTGCAGTTGTGCATAAACCAGGATTTGATATAGTCTCTGCAGGCTTTGAACATGCCGGGCAGGGGAGCTTGCCCTTCACAGTATGGATGCACTTCCAGCAACGAAGATCGGGCTGCGCCTGTTCTGATCTGCTCGAAGCAGCTTTTTTCAGCGCTAACTGAAACCAGAACGAGGATGGGAAGGCTGATTGCAAAGTTCACATCTCCTCCGCTGTGTGCCGGTGTTAATGGGAGTTTCTCCTGTGATGGGTAGGTCATAAAACAGGCAGCTGTAGAGACCGTGCAGGGTGAACAAATCAAAGGAGTTAGTAATAAAAATGATGTGTGTGCCAATATTATTTAATATTAACTTGTGAAAATTGTTGAAGAAACACATCTTTGTCATATATCAGAATTGGCTTTAAAGCTGAATCAACGGATTAATAGGGTTATTTGTAATGATATTGTCCTCGTAAAGGCTTTATTATTTAGGAATCAGAGTTGAAAACTGTAATTTCTTTAATGATTTTTTCATCACATAAATTAGCCTGCCTCAACTCCTCCGTCTAGAAGGCAAGAGGCGAGGTTGAGCTGGTCCCCCTCTTCATTCTTACACAAAATCTGCTCGTTTGGACAGATCCCAAATTTGAAAGAAACGAGTTCCTGGAAGAAACGCAGAATGCCACTGCGCACAAGACTTTCACAGGGCATCTCGTTTCAACACTGACTGACTGCATTTTATCGGAGTACTAAAGGACACATTGAAATTATTTTGTTCTGGCACCGGCGCGCGTTGTGATGTGTACGCATTCAATTGCACTTGACAAATCTTTGGGGCAAACAAAACGGTCTAATGTAAGGAAATATCTTAGCATATTCCAAAATGACATTTTTAGACCAAACATGTGTTCGATTGATTTGCTTTCTCCAGAGATCACTTTTGAATCCAAGCCAGCGATAAGTGGAGGGGGGGCCAGGCTCTNNNAGGCTCGCGCTGAAGGCCAGGCGGGTCAGCCGTGCTTCCGCTGGTATTTCCTGCGCCGCAGAGTCCCGCACCTAACTGTACAAATAGCTCCACATGGCACCCTGAGAGCATGCCAGGGAATTTTATGATCGCACGCCAAGGATGGTTGTCAGGTTCCACTCCACTGCTGTGTGTGTATGTGTGTGCTCATATGTGTGTGTGGCTGGAGCTAACTTCAGACTGAGTAATTACCATAATCCAAACAGGGCCTTTACCATCTTATTTGCATTCAGCCAGCAGTGCTGTTTTTATCAGCACCACTACTGAATTGTTGCAAAGTTTTAATTATCTTGACAACTCCCTTTTTTTTTTAATTCGCTCCTTTTTTTTTTTTTCATTCCTCTCCCCCCCCTGGGTTGTGTTTCAATTTCAGCAGTCATCCCCCTATGGCAACAATCAGATTTCTGCAATAGGAAGTTTTCTCACTTTTCCTTCTTCTACTATTAATTTATAATGTCCCACCTCAAAAGCTGCTGAGAGTGGGGACAGAGGAGGAGGGAAGTTGTCTTTATTAATTAATGCTTAATATTTTTCTTAGGAGAAGTCACTCCAAATGCCTCTTTTTAAATTGCATTTCAAGCCCTGGTGTAACTTTACACATGTGTGTGGGCTTGCTGAACTGAAAGAAACCATTCCCTATGCAGAAAGCTACCCCCTTGCATAAATGTTTGCCAGGCTAGAGCTTTAGTTGTCATGTTTTCTGTATTTCCATAATCTTTTGATTTAGGATTAGTATAAAATGTATCATGTCACTTATATTTGCTCTCTCTCAAACATGCTGCGTTTTCGGTATTTGAATGCTAAATTAGATAAATTCAACCTTGAAATAAGACACCATTTCCTAGCAGTAAGGGTAATTAAACACTGGGAGAGCTTACCCAGGGAGGAGGTGGACTCACCAAAGCTTGGAGTTTTTAGAATGAGATTAGACATCTTTCTGAAAGACAAGATTTAATCCAGCTTCTGGGGAAAGATTCAAGTGCACACATACAGGAAGTCGGATGAGACGGTCACCAAAGTTTCTTTCAACTTCTGAGCCTATTGGACTAGAAATCTGAGTTTGGATATGTTTTGCTTCACATTTAAAGATCAGTTGTAACAGCTATGTACAGAAACTGTCTTTTGGGAATATTAAGAGGAAATATCTCTCAAAACTGTGTCTTCCGCTTCAGTCAGGGTTTTGCATTGTGTTTTGTTTTGCTTTTATAAGTAGTTAAAAATCAAAAAAGGTTAATGCAGATTGAAATAGTCCAGTGTGAGATCGTTATAGAGGAATAGGCTTTGAAACCTGAAGATTCATGAACTGAACAAGTGCAAAAAGTTATTTCTAGCCTGTTGGTTTCTCAGATGCTATAAATGTTTTAAAAATAACTCTATAATGCTATGAGTTTATTTAGCTTCTCGTCTTTTATGAAGCTGATGCATCAGATTGCATGCAATTGCTATCAAACAGGATGGTAATACTCTCTTCACCTGAAAGGTAAACAAATTCTGTTTCACAGACGTTAGACAATTTATTATTTTTTTGCTGCAGTTTGACTTATGAGCACCTTATCCTTGTTTTCCCTTTAAAAGGAAAAAAAATTAAAGGTAAGAACCATTAGGGATTTCTTTTTAAATCCAGCAATCTATGCATACTACTAAGAATCAATGCTCTGTAAGCTGTCTGGTGTTCTGCAATAAATTCTAGCTTTTATAGACTTTCGCTGGGCCAGGTAGCTGCTAATACCGTAGAAATTGATTATTTGTGGTGTTCTTATCACTGCTTAAAATATCTAATTGCTTTTTCTCCACAGATTTGGATTTGGCTTGCTTGATGCTGGACGATTAATGAAGGAAGCCCTAACTGGACAAATGTTGGTCTCCTGAGACAATGTGTTGTTGATAACAGGTCTGATTTGAGCAAGCCTAGTCAAATTCAATTTTAACAGTATTTAAAGGCACATGCAGGGTGCCTATCACTGAGTTTTGGGTTGGCTTCTTTGGGTTTTAAGTCTGTTGTGCTGCCAAAGTTTATTCCCCGTAAGTATTAAGCTTTGCAAAGAGATGAATCTGTCAGCTGCAGAGGCACATATTTTGCCTCAGTATAGAAACTTTTATTCAAAATTTGCCTTTATTCTTTCATACTTATGCAGAATGGGGTATGCAATTCACCATCGTGTGACTGTCCCTGTGGAGGAATTATTGCACTCTGATTGTTTGGAACCCTAAAAATTATTGATTGAGGTAAAGAAGAGACAAGAAAATATTGCAATCAGTTCTCAATTTAGCAAGGGCAGCCTTCTTTAAAGGCAGACAATCCTTAACCTAAAAGCTGTATGCAGTTCTGTTGCTCCCTTAGGATTTTTCACATACCTCTCTCTGCCTGTGTCATTCATGTGAAGTTAAGTATGAATCGTTTTCCACTGCACTACCAATTCAGGATAACCACCAAACATCAAGTCACTATCTTACTGGATAGCTGCTTTGAGAGTTAAATCCAGCTCACAGCTCCAGCTGAGGAAGAAAAATACCTCCCATCCTACCAGAAAACTGGACTCACAATTATTTCCCTTCTGCATCAAAACAAAGCAATAACATCTAGAGTCAGTACTGTCTGGAGTGCTTTCCTCCTTCCAAGAGCTCCCATTTTCTAGAGATGGGTAAACCAGAGGGAAGATGGACTTGCAGCCATGCACCTTGCATCCCTAATAACCATGGTGACAGACTTTCTCTCTTTGTCCCCAAAAAGGGTTGTTGAAAGAGACTAACAGCTCTCTAAAGGTCTAGGCACAGCACTGCACTTCATTATTAAGTACCAGTTTGCAGAAGTGACTGCAGACACTTCCATTTGTTGTCTTTTAAACACTACCTAGGGGCAAGTAGAAATCTCAAAGGGAGAACCAAAACAGCTGGACAGGGAAAGGCTCGAGCATAAGCACTGTGGTCCAGCACGTGTCTGAAATCATGGCCCTTTTCAGTGAGGTGGCCCCGAGCCATCTTTGGGCCTGGAGTCCTTTCCACAGACTGATGCTGACAATACTTGGTTCAAACCAATTAATAATCCCACTCTTATGTTTTGCAGCATTATCTCAGTCATAGCAGGAATGCTGTAAACTCATCTTTTACCTAACAGCCTAATAACAATTTAGGTGATGTTTCACACATGAACATATCCCAGGTAAGCTCTCTCTCCAGCCCCAGGACAGCCAGACTTGCCACTCTCACCTTGCAGGGACACCCCTTGCCAACAATGCTCTGAATCAGGATGTTCCCTCTCTGGAACACGGAGGCATGCCACACTTTAAGAAACAATTTGAGGTTTATTGGTCTGGAGAAAACAAAAGAAGTGCCATCATTATTATTCTTCCTGCTGCTCAGGTGGAGAGCAGTTACCTGGGAGGAACTCAGCCCACAAGCAGACATGTTATTGCTTGTCTCTGGATCAGTGTTACCACGTAAAAGGCACAGCAAGGAGGCCAGTTTCTCAATATTGTACCTACTTGAGGCTCCTGAAGGTGTTGCTAATCAGGTGTGGTCCGTTAAAACACAAGTGATGACCATCTTTTCTTCCTGTCACAGCACTTAGAAAGAAGAGGGCAGACAGTGAAGTTAAATTGTAACAAATCTAGAGGAAATAAAAAGAAGTTAGTTATGCTGCACGTTGTCAGCTTATGGGATTTGCTGGAAAGAGAAGTTCTAACACTATGACCATAATACATGGGAGAAGTCCCCTATTCCTAGGACTTCTGGGTGCACTGGGAAGGCAGAAGCGAGTCCTGCTTGGCTAATAAAGTAAGAGCAAGTGCTCCACGTGCTGGGAAGTCAGGCAGGAATGTAGCTCTTCACAGACAGCAGCACTGCACTGTTAGCTTGATGTATGACTTGCCACTTCGTGCTTTGGTTGGTTGCTTATTTGTCTGTCTTTTTAATTCCTCTGGAAAATACTGTACTGGCTCTCTCTGTTGACTGAATGACCAGTCTTTGGCAGAAGATATAGCATTCTACTTCTCTGACCTTTATATCAAAATTGATTAACAATAATTCTTTTGCAGAAAGAGATTGACAATAAGGTGTGGATGCTCATCATTAATGAACTCTAGTTACCGAGGTGGAAAACAGACTTGCTTCTGAGAAACAGAAGCAGTTCAAACAGTAAACAGTTTATTATTTTACTTGAAACAATAAAATAATGCTGTATCCATAGATAAAACGAAGAATCACCTGTTGCTCTAGTTTTTTTCTCACTCCCATATCATTGATTTCTTGGGACCTTTCTCATTACTGGGAGTAGCAGGATGTGCTGGCTAGTATTTATGCAGTCAGAAATGTCATAACTTAGAATTAGAGCCTGTGTAATCCTGTCAAGTACTCTGAATTATTATGTTTATGTATTTTAATCTTTGAAAAGGAGTCCACTCATAATCTAATTGGTTTTGTTTATTATCATATTTGCCATTTTACAGAATAGTTCACTGGAAGGTGCTTATTTTATATTGTTCTCACTTCCTAATAAAAGATCTTATTGAAAAGAATCTTTCTTTTCAATTATGAAAATACTCTCCTGATCTCATTAAGCCCAAAAAAGATGAAGTGTTATTTTTCTTTTTTATTTGTGACAATACAAATTAAACACACCTATGGTGAACTAATTACTATGTTTGGTTTGTTGTTTGATTGTTTGGGTTTTTTTATACAGAGCAAGTCTGTTAACTGTGAATGTGAAGAGATGAAGCAAGCAAAAAGCAAAGAGAAGTGTGAAGAGCTTTGCTGCCTTATCGTCTGACACTGTATCAGCTCCCAGTTTTAAGATTGATGACTAAATAGGTACGTAAGACACTGTTAATCCAACGGCAATAAATCAAAAAATATATATATAAAGGCATGTAAATACGTTCTCAGGCACAATACGATGGCAATATTAGAGAGGGAGCTTCATTTAGTCTTCTTTTAATTCAGCTCTTTGCAGTGGAACAGTATTGCACAGCAGTCTAGGTAGCAGTGTCCTTGATCTTATCAAGTGTTACCAGAGTACTAGTATTGCCGTAGTCCTGTTGAGGTTACTGGTGTGAGAGAAACCACTCTGTTGTGCAAGTTAAAGTCACCTTCTGTCCTTCGTTTTTATACTTAAATCAGATTTGGGTGTTTTAATGTTCATGCAAATTGCAGCATCTTTATGAGTCATCGGCTCTCCGTTGTAGAACAGTTTGTTAAATGCAGAGGTACTAGATATCCTCACCTTTGTTTAACCATTGGAGTGCTAATTTTCAAATTACTTCAAGTTTTAATTATTTTGACCATGGTTTCATACCACCTCCATGACATTTCACAAGCAGAAGTTTTATCAGTGTAAACCTCTTGGGATAACAGGCAGAGATTAATGTTTTCCAGTGTGTATTCACAGTATACTGGAAATTGACTGTCCAGGGCTTCTCACAGAGACCATCCCTTGCTGTTGCTGTTGTTGTTCATGCTACATTCCCTTCTTCTCTTACATACCAGAGAGAGAAAATTGATTTCTTCACTTGCAGGTACTCAACGGTCTTCTTTATCAGGCATACGTTTTGGTGCTGTACAAGAATGCTACCTTGGAGAAGACATGGGAGATGTCTGGAATAGCTGCTCTCTCTCCTGTCCTTACTTTACCCAAGGCAAGGGAATGCCCTTGACCCAGGAGCCATCATCTTTCCTTTCTTCAGTCCAGGCCCTGATGGACGAATATAGACATAAGCTGGAGAGTTCATTCTGCCTGACATTGAGTTTGTCCATGTAAAATGGCTTTGCCCAGAGTTGAGAAGAGAATGACAGAGGTGGAGTAGTTTTGGAAAGAGCTGAAAAAAAAAAACAAAACAGTGGATTAATCTGCACTTCACAGAAGTTTCTGTTGAAAAATAGAGGGGAATGAAACAAGGCAGGAGGAGAAGAGAACATAGAGGGTAAGAAATGGCAAAAATCAAACATTAAGTATTTCCTTTAGCTGCAGTCAGAGATGGAGATTGTATTTAACCAAACAACAAAATCCTCCACCACAAGTCAGGAATAAGGCTGACTTAATTTTTTGTTTCATAGAAAAGAGTCAGTCAGTTATTCTCTGTGTGTTAAACTGTGTGCTAATATCACTAATAGACCAAGCAGATGGGTTTAATTTATTGTCTGAATGCTGTAACATCTTATGTAAATACATAAATAGGATATTCACTCGCCTTATACAATTTCCCACTGTACTTTATAATAAACCAAGTAATTTTGACAGGAAAGAAAAAATGACCAGCCCTAGCCTAACACCATTCAGACAATGAACTCAGTACTAGCACAAATCCCATCGATTACAGAAGTCAGTGGTATTACATTTACTTTTACATTTTGAAGAATAAAGACAGAAATGCAAGAGATGGAGCAATAAGAACCATGTGGTCCCTCCTCTTCAAGGGTCTCATCTAGAGCCTATTAAGTTAATGTACAGACTTCCTTTGATTTTAATAGGCTTTGCATAAGTCAGAAATTATTGAAAATGAATAGCAGGAAATGGACTCACCCTGTTTACATTTGTTGGGTTATATCCATAATAAACTCATAAAAAAGTGAAAACAGCAGAAAACATTAAAACATATCCAAATACCAACCTTATTTTGGAATTCAAGATGCCCTCATTTCCTGCTCCAACAGAAGCACGTGATGTCACAAACATCAGACGAGTTTTTCAAAACCTTTACTGAAAACATTCCTCTTCCCATCATAGAATACTTCATCTTGCTTCCTTCTTGCAGCTCCTCCTTTCAGGGACATATCTCTTTAGGCAAGCAGTTATGAGTATCAGAGAGTAGTCTGAAGCACACCACCAGCTGGGACACCAAAGGATTACAGATTGCCCCCACGGTAACTGCTGGGTGGGAGGTGGTGATGGGTCAGAGAAGCATCCAGCCAGAACATAGTGCCCAGGAATGCCCCAGACATCAGAAGCAAGGCCAAACATCACTCTTCCAAACAAAGATTACTAAACTGACCTAGATTTTCCATTTCTAGTTAGAGCGGATAGATTTTATTCTTGCAGTGGAACTAGGGTTCTTCCCAGATAAAACCAAGCACGCAAAAAGACTAGAAGATTAGATCCTCATTCTCCATTTCACCAAAGGAGAATGGAAGAAAAGACAGATGGAGTGGTTTGCTCAGGTAAGTAGAGCCCCAGGTGGAACCAGATCCCCCGTCCTGTTCAGAAGCTGTCCTTTCCTGCCTGTGGTATAGAAGAAACGTAGCCATCATCAGGCACCTGCCAACAGCCTTCCACCTGGTTTTGCTCCAAGTGACAGACCCCAGAGGACGATGCGCGTGTGACCCACCGGTCTGTAGGGATCCTGATGCAATTCCCAGCTCCAGCACACCTGCAAGGTCTCATTGATCTGCTGCTCAGTGCTCTGAAAACTCAGAAATCTATTATCAGTGCGAGCATGTGCTTATTGATCAGATTACCTGCTTCTGCTCCCTCTATGTACCTAACTGCACCAGCGCACACACAGGCAGCGGTGGAGATAGGTAGAGGCGAGCACACACGGGTTGTTGGGATGTGTACATGTTAAAGGCTTTAAATTTATTTTTTCTTGTGTTTTACAAAACCACAGATAAATAAAAAGAACGGACCTTCTCAGTGAAACGTGAGCGCAGAAACACTCGCAAGTGGCCGAGAGCTGCTAAATAATTAATCAATAGAGCAGTGTGGCAGTTTGAAATGTAAATGTGATGGATGAAGGTGTGATGCTTGTCATCAAGCAGAAAATGATGTGACTGGAATGGATAACCCGCAATACCTGCTGACTGGCAAAAGCTTGGACACAAAGATAAAGTAAAGCCATCAGAAAGCAGCCCTGGCAACCCCTAATTCTTGCCTTTGACCCACAATTTACTTTCATGTCCCTGTCCCAGAAGAGATGTTTAAAAAAATGATGAAGAGAGATCTTGGGGTGGGAAAGGGGAGAGGAAAAAAAAACCATCTGAAGAAATGCTACCTGACAAGGCTGCAGGCTACATTCTTGAGAACACCTTTCTTTTCTTTATGTTCTCCTTCTGCTGTTAAATAAAAATGCGGCTCCTTTTTTCCCTTTCCTTTCTTCCAAAACTCTCCCGAGCCGCTCCTGCAAGTGGTTCTGTGACTCGGGAGCTGACAACAGCCACATGCAAAGGAACAAAGAATGAGAGTGACAATTCAGAGTGCACGCAGGTGAGAAAGACACCTTTTACTTATCAAACTAGGCTGCAAAAAAATGCTCTTTTTACTCAGCAAGCTAGAAATAGAGGTGATCTAACAAGGCACTGATCCAAATTCTTTATTTGTGCTGAGATGTAATGCTAACAGGATTTTTAGGTTGACTAGTAGTCTGTGGCCCCTCCATTCAAGTAAGGAAGCATTCCTCCAGTTTGGAAAGAGGAAAATCCATATAATTACCGTATATTATGTGACAAGAAAATGTATGCCGTGATGGCAAAGGGTGACAGAAAATGTCCATCAAAAATATTTGGTTTTGGGGACTTCTTAAACCAGCCATTGCAATCGCTCTGTTGGGAAAATAGTTGTTATGGGACTCAACTCAATTTTCCAAATCTGACATAAATTAATTTTTGTTAAAAAAAAAAAAATGGGGTTTTTTAATGTTTTTTTTTCTATAAAATTGAAACCCTGGAAGTGGAATTAAAAGTTTGATGGCTCTCTCTCCCTGTAACAGAGAATCCTATTTCTCAGTAAGTACCATTTAGCAGGTTGTCTTTTTTTGCCTCTTTTGTTATCAAAAGCCCATTCTTTTCAGAAAGTGAAAAATGCCACAGTTTACCTTTAGATTTCCTAAATGCCCAAAATCTACATTCACAGACAACACCCACTAAAGGTGAAAGCTAAATATAGATATTTAATAATGCTTTGGGACACAAAATGAATGTTTTAGGGTTTCTTAGACATAAAATATACATAGAAATATTCTCCTAAATTCCTCTGGAGTTTTTTAAGACCTCTATACACATGAATTGGCATAAAGAAGGAGCAGATCTCCGGGTGAGCTGGCCAGTGTTCTCATACTTCCTCAGTTTATTATTTTTACTTGTTTGTTGGGTTTGTTTGTTTTGTTTTTTTTTTTTTCCTGTGGATTTTTTAGCAGTCTTTGTTATCACAGAATGTCTTCTGTTGGAAGAGACCTTCATGATCATCTAGTCCAGCCTTCAGCCCAACACTGCAAATTCATGTCCTAAAGCAGCAGATCCTTATACAAGAGGCAGTGAGAACACACATAATTATCTACACAAACATAAATATGCCAAAATGAATCTTAGAAGTCAAGAATTAGAGCTTACAATAAAATAGAAGCCTAGCTGGCCCAGCTCCATCGTAAATAACCTACTTTTTGCCTGGGACAGACTACTGGTGTTAAGCCAGTGAAGGGAAATCTTTCCTGTAACTTGGATACCTGGATAAGCTTTAAGCAGAGTGCCAGCTCTCTATCTACACAGAGGATCACCACACTCCACAGAACTATTTCCCATTTAGGATGACAAAACTGTGGGATGATAGGCAATTATTCAGCTTGAATTTCATTTCTGGGGTGTTATAAGTTGTGTTTTCAGATTTGTATTTGGGAGCTTCTTCTAGCTTATGCCAAAGCCACCCAGCTATATTGTCTTACCTGCATGGCAGGTACATTCATATTAACTTTTAGTCCTTTTGCGCAGCTTCAGGAATGCAGTATCATTATAAATTGCAATCAGACCTTAGGATCTGGAGCAATCTGGATACAGTAGTCTGTGGGATAGAAGAATGATCCCACACCTTACATCTGGTATGTTTCTGCCTAGATAGTCCAAGGTTTTGCAATACTAAATGGGAATTTGGTCTAATGGGTCACAGACATTGACTCTGAGCGTAAGCAATTGTTGTACTGCAGTAATGCAACAATAGTTGTCACTCGTAGGACTTTTATTTCCCCATGAAAAGTGCCGTCCCAGGACTATGATGTCACTAAGCTCATAGAAAACTGTTTCGGTACTTCCAGCCTCTCTCAGCTACAGAGGGTCTTGCAGTAGAGAAACGGCAGATCAGGCTGCAAATATGCAACAGTCATGCCCAGTCTTTGGGAAGGAGGCCCACCTGCTCAGGCCAGAGAGAGATGTGATGCACCATGTCCTGTGCCCAGTCTGGACGACCAGCTGACCAGGACTGTGGGACCTACTGTGACCAGCCTGGCGGTAGCAGTAGTGGGTCTCTGCATTAGGGAATGTACAGCACACTAGCAAATAGCCACTAGTTTCTAATATCATAGAAATATAGAGCTACCAACACGACTTTGCTTCTTTCCCCTTTAAATTTGCTGGGTACCTAAAGGAAAGGCACGCAAAAATTGCCCTGACAAAGGCAGATCTAAGAACCTGTGTCTTAACTACAACAGTGGCCACCAGCAGCTGGCTGCAGAAGAGGAGGGCAACCTCATAGCAGAGTGCTCAAGACCACTCTCCCAGCATGCAGCAATTTGCAGCTCGGGGACTTCCTGAGTTGGAAGAATTTGCCTACCTTGCTGTAGCAATGGCTGGTAAAATATGCAGAGATGACTCTCCCATACCAGCAGGCTTTGTTTCACCCCAAGTGTTATGCCAAACTAGTTGTATATCATCGTGAAGAATAACTACATTTCCCTAGAGTTGATTTCCTATGGCACATTTTACTTAGATACTTTCTCAACACCCTCACAAATATGCCATAGATCTAAAGCACAATCTCCTTTTCAAAATGAATAGGTCTGATTACAGGCGTATTCATTTTGTAAAAGGTACAAAAGGATACAAATGTGCCTTTCCATCTCATATAATGTCAAAGTAAGACCCTCTTGCCCTTTTATTTCAATCCCCGCAATTTGAAAATAAAAAAAATGACTTGATTATATGTTTTTTGCCATTAAGTGTATAATTGCTTTTGTGTTTTGACATTTAATTCCTCTTACCAAAATACATGGTAGGAATTAAAAGTCAAATCTTTTATGTATTTGATGTACAGATCCTTCTCTGTATTTCAATGAGAGAAACAGAACAGTGAAACCTTACAGCAGGTACGGTGAAGCCATCTGAAAATGAAATCACTTTTTATACTGGAAATCTGACTGTGGCCCCAGTTCCACCCTCCCTTATCTGGGTCGATGGCTTTTTGAAATCACTAGAAGGTCTGAATGCAGCAAAACCAAGCAACACCTGCAGGACTTGACCTTTAAAACAGAGCTGGGATTATACTGTGCCCTGTTGGGCAGATTTCAAGGTTACATCCAGTCTGAAATTGACTTTTGAAAGCCATGAGGCAGGAGGTGGCCAGGCACTCAGGTGTACTGGCCTGCCGTGGGATGGCAGCAGTAAGGAACACAGGTCCCATCAGTGAGGGACAGGAGCAGCCAGGACATCAGTGGCATGTCGCAGGTGGCCCATTGAGAAAGAAATCATACTCTAAAGACCGGCAAGATGTGGATGCATGCAAGGTGAGATGGGAGCAGCACAAGGATTCTGCCTGTGGATGTTTCATGTGACTTTTGTGTCCCCTTCATCTCAACCGTTTCCATAAAGATTTTCCCACTATACACATTGCTCTTCAGTAAAGTCAGCACCACTCTTTCCCTTTTACAGCTCTACTACTCCTTTTCCCCTCCCTCCTTTTCTTTCACCCACAGGAACTTCTCTACTTCCCTCTACTTCATTATTCCCTCTCTTTCTCATATTGTTCATGCTTCTGCTTTTCCTCTGTTCTTCTGTTGCCCTTTCACTGCCTGTGACCTTTAATTTATTTCTCTCTCCATTCTTCCTTCTCTGTATGATATTCCAAATTCTTAATCTTTACCTTAAATTTCTATTAATAGTCATCCACAACCTAGGTGCTCCCTTTTATTCTGGATGTATTTTCTTCCACTGGTCACTCCACTGTGATTTATTCCCATCCAGTTAGGTGCTAAAGTAACTTGACCCTACAGCCACAGCTGAGATTACATAGTGCCCTAAAAATCAGATTTATGGAGTCTTGCAGTCTCTGCAAAAATTTTCTGCAGTCTGAGAANCTTTTCTTTCTTTTTTTAATTTTCTTTTTCTCCTCATGAAAGAAATCTTCAATGAAGGTAAAGGACAACACACAAGGTAACCAAAAAGACAAGTAGAGGGAGCAGGAAACAGTTGCATTAGGAAGAAGCCAGTCAGAGAAAGAGAGAGACAGATGAGTGTATCTCCACACAACAGTTGTAGTGTCACCATATCTCAAGGAGACACACTTAGCTCCCCATAATGAAAGCAGCTTGCATCGCATGGGTGCCAAGTGCACGGATGCTGGAAGTTGTCTCCCTTTGGCCATCACACGCTTGCACTTTGCAGGGGGAATGAGACAGCTTGGGCTTGCTCCAGCCCAGCCATGGCTGTCAAGGGCCTCCTTTCCCAGCATCCCTACTGCATCCTTCAGCTGATAGGATTGTGAGCATGAAACACTTTTCAGATAAGTGTTAAGGGTATGTTTAGACACACACACTCATGCATACACACACAGATGTACTCGCACATTTTTTTCCACCATTGTCTGCACATGCAAAAAATTGCAAATTAAAATTAAAAGAGGGTGGAAAGCTCATGGCGAGTAAATCATGTAATTGGCCCTGGCCCATACCTTCCAGAGAGGCAGGAGGTAGTATTCATAACAAGGAAATGGAGCTTGTAATAAAAGTCTTAGATTTATACCTGTGTGGTCCAGTCTTTGAAGAAGTCTCTTGATTAAAGCTCAAGATCAGGCATCCAGTATATCCTGAGTTTGTTCTCAGGTGTAGCTATTTTAGCCACAAGGTGGGTGTCATTGGAAAAAATCTCCGTCTTTGAAAATTCATATCTTTGCTCAAGGGCTCTGCTTCACAGTTTCAGGATAGTAATCAACTCAAGGAGATGCTTCAAAGTTAAACACATTTTAAAAATAATCATGCAATCCTGAAATGGGGAGGTGCAAGATAGGTGCAAATTACTGCTTTCTTCTAGCTCAGGGTGACCGAAGTCTTCCACGGGTCAGCTTGGATGTCACGGGTCTTCAGAACACACTTGCATACAGAGAGAAATATTAATTCATAGAGGATTCTCTGTTCACACTGGTTACAGAACGACTTTGGGGTCATTCATGCTGCCCTTTTAAATATTTTTTTTACTGCAATAATGTCAAACAACTAGAGAATTTACTGCTGCTTAGGCTGAAAGGGAGCTGTTTCTCAGAATGGGGAACTTGGGGAAGATGTTTTCACTCAGCTGGAAGCTTTATGGGGCAAACTTCATCCGTGGTCCAGAAGCAAATGTCAGCTCCCCTGAGATTCTGGAACTCAATGTGTGTTCTGTCCCAGAAATCAGGTGATGAACCAGAACTTCAGACTCTCAGAAACCAAATACTTCGTGCTTCTGAGAGGTTGNTTTCTATTAATAGTCATCCACAACCTAGGTGCTCCCTTTTATTCTGGATGTATTTTCTTCCACTGGTCACTCCACTGTGATTTATTCCCATCCAGTTAGGTGCTAAAGTAACTTGACCCTACAGCCACAGCTGAGATTACATAGTGCCCTAAAAATCAGATTTATGGAGTCTTGCAGTCTCTGCAAAAATTTTCTGCAGTCTGAGAAGTAGACTCTAGCTGGGAACTCAGATGGGAATCTGGGATGTAGACTCTAGCTGGGAACTCAGATGGGCTAAGCTTGGGACAGGCTGAGACAGGAAGGAGAGTGGTTGGCAGTAATGGTAAATGAAAGCTCATCAGTGCTCTTCCCCGGGGTAATATTTTCACCCACAAATTCAGTTATGACTTCGCTATATCAGTTAACAAAAACTGCTGCTCTAGGTGAATACACTCTTGGGGTAAGATTCATTCTGTCTTTCTGCCTTCTCCTTTCTCTGTCCTGGGGACGAGATTGATTTCCTTCCTTCCTTCCTTCCTTCCTTCCNTTAAAAGAGGGTGGAAAGCTCATGGCGAGTAAATCATGTAATTGGCCCTGGCCCATACCTTCCAGAGAGGCAGGAGGTAGTATTCATAACAAGGAAATGGAGCTTGTAATAAAAGTCTTAGATTTATACCTGTGTGGTCCAGTCTTTGAAGAAGTCTCTTGATTAAAGCTCAAGATCAGGCATCCAGTATATCCTGAGTTTGTTCTCAGGTGTAGCTATTTTAGCCACAAGGTGGGTGTCATTGGAAAAAATCTCCGTCTTTGAAAATTCATATCTTTGCTCAAGGGCTCTGCTTCACAGTTTCAGGATAGTAATCAACTCAAGGAGATGCTTCAAAGTTAAACACATTTTAAAAATAATCATGCAATCCTGAAATGGGGAGGTGCAAGATAGGTGCAAATTACTGCTTTCTTCTAGCTCAGGGTGACCGAAGTCTTCCACGGGTCAGCTTGGATGTCACGGGTCTTCAGAACACACTTGCATACAGAGAGAAATATTAATTCATAGAGGATTCTCTGTTCACACTGGTTACAGAACGACTTTGGGGTCATTCATGCTGCCCTTTTAAATATTTTTTTTACTGCAATAATGTCAAACAACTAGAGAATTTACTGCTGCTTAGGCTGAAAGGGAGCTGTTTCTCAGAATGGGGAACTTGGGGAAGATGTTTTCACTCAGCTGGAAGCTTTATGGGGCAAACTTCATCCGTGGTCCAGAAGCAAATGTCAGCTCCCCTGAGATTCTGGAACTCAATGTGTGTTCTGTCCCAGAAATCAGGTGATGAACCAGAACTTCAGACTCTCAGAAACCAAATACTTCGTGCTTCTGAGAGGTTGGATTTCTTTTTATTTTTTTTTTCTCCATTTTTTGCCTTTTTCTTTAATTTTGATGGATGATGTTTTGTTCTGCAGTGAGTTTTAATGTGTGTCGCTGTGGAACAATTTCAATTGTCGAAAACAACAACAAAAAGCAATATTTCAATATTTCTCAAGAAAAGGCTTCAAAGGTTTCAGATCTTTTTAAAATGTTTCTGCTTTATTTTGACGTGGCATAAAAGTTTTGTATGCATTCTCGCATCCGCTATTGTGACAGCTGTATTTAATGAGTGCAAAATGATCAGAAAAACATCCTTTACTGTGGGTTGCCATTGCCAGCAGATGACAGGAGAGAGGCAGTACTGTAATAAGAGAAGCTGATACTGATGAAGTATTTCGAACTCAAATGCCTGGGTATAACTTTTGAAAATAATGCATTGGTCACGTTACCTGATGGTTTAATCAGATTTTCCTTTCGAGCACATTTTGAAATAAAATTGTGCATCCTTAGCCTCAGGTCATGAAGTGGTCGGTGGCAACATATTATTTGTGGATAACACAATCAGTTTCCTTAAGATGAAGAAGAAAAGGTCCTATTCTTGTCTGTAAATACCGGTCTTTCCATCAAACTGCTGCTAAGCATGAAATGCAGATCCACAGATATGCTAGAAATAAAACATTACACAATACGTTTGCTTTCTATTTTATATGCATATTTAATATCAGAGTATTTTAGTGCAAATTGGAGAAAGTATAAAAATAAATCTAAATGGATTTGAAAGGCGGGTATTTCTTTCTTTCAAAGCTTTGTCGTTCCTGACTTCCTCTGGTGACTGTTAGCTTATCATGCCTTTGTACAGGAGATCTAAGTATTTCATTCTCTCTTGTGTCTCCATATGGTACCATTTCCCAGATAGTCTTCCTTTGGTCACAAGATGACAGTGAGAATGGATTGTCAAACTGGACCACTATGACAATTTACTCTGGGGGAGAAAATCCTGTGGGTGTTTAGAAGCTTTACTGTAAGTTATGTTTGATTAACTTATCCTACTACTGACAAATAATTAGGTCAGCAATTAATTTCAAAATGCAAATGTGCTACGGGCCTTCATGTTTTAAGAAATTCCCTTTGTCTTTAGTTTTTACTTGTGTTAAAGTCTTAATGGATTAGGCTGTGTGAAGGAACAAAATTATGTTTTCTAATGCTTTATTTACCAGGTTGAGTTGGACTTTTTTAGCAAATATTGACTGCAAATGTTTGTTCAGAAATGATCATGTGAGGTGGAATTTAATGGAATAAGAAAACAGCAAAGTAATGATGAACTGCTCATTTAAAAATATATATATATATTTTCACACTTCTGCTGCAAAATATTTGTCTACCTTCATGGATTAGGAACAGAAAGACAAACCAGAGGGTTAAGAGCAGACCATGGTAGCAAAGTCATTAGTACCTGCTTAAGCAGTCTTAGAAACCAGGGTATATCAGAAAGAAAAACATGCTTAATATTGCTACAAGTGTGGCTCAAAGAAACCTATCTACCAGCCTATCTCGGGGACTTTATTATTAAACAAACACAGATTAAAGGCTCAGCCCTTCCCAAGAGAAGCTCGAGGGAGTTTTCTGTTGACTTTAAGAGAGTGGGGGCCCTAACTCTAAGTTTTCTGTGATTAAAAGTATGCATTATTTTCTAGAATATATTCAAAATAGGCAGCTGTAAACAAACACAACCAGCTAGCCTGATAGACTTTACATAGATGACAGACTTATATTAGAATCTCTTAAGAAAGTATTTGCTCAGTCGATTCAAGTCAAGAATGAGACCATGCACTCTGGGATGGGGTGAGGGTTTTTTTATTTTTACCAACCTTAAAGATGAAGTATTAAACAGATGATGACAAGCCACATTTTTTTATGTTTAGTTATGCAACCTGGTTCAGATGAAATAATGGTAAAGGAAATAAAAAATCAAAATAATATTATTATTATTACTAGTATTATGATGATTATTCAGTGGAAAATGGTAGGTTTGCATCACTTTTTCTTAAATTACCAATGCCAATAATTGCATGAGAAAAAAATCTGGAAGAAAGATAAAAGTAAACGTTGCACTTTTAAGAGATTTTCATTTTGGAAAGAAAAAAAACAAAAGGAGAATCGTATGGAGTCAGAATTGCATCTTGCCTACACAGCCAAAGCTTGGTTTCCAATATTGCCCAGTGCGTGTCCCCAGGAACCTCTTTCCATCTTAAGCAGAATCTGAAGAACTTTTAAGTTTTCACCAGGTGAGAGCAGGCAACACAAGGCTGAAGCTTTGTTATGAAGGAAGGAGAATATCTTTCTTTCTCCCCACAGCTGTGGGATAGAACTGGATACAAGAGAGCTAAGCTGTTTGGGAGCTCTTTAGACAGATGTTTTCTTGTGATATACAGGCAGTGTTTGTGCTGCTCAGCTGAGCACTGGGCATGTACCCAGTTAAAGCACCACATTTCAAGAAAGATGCGGCTGCCTCCAAGACTGTCTGCAGGAGAGGAATGGGAGTGATCAGAAATGTGGGAAATGTGACCTGGGAGAAAACCTGAACTGGGGGGATTTCATCTTGAGAAGAAGAGAATGAGTGCACATTACAAAGACTTCCAATTCGGAAGAACCTTCTGCAAAAAGACAGGGAAGGGTTTGTGCTGCAGGTATATGGCAAGGTGACAGAAGATAACCCCACATTGAAACAAGGGAGATGTGGGTCAGATGTTGCAAAAAACTTTCTGACAGTGAAGATACTGAAGCTGTGGAAGGGATTGTTTGTGGAGAGTCTGGAGCCACCCTCACCAAAGAGAGAGATTTGAGAATAGACTGAGCAAACTACTTTCCATAATAATATGAGTACAGTTTCTGACTGAAAGCAATCCCCTAGCAGTTACTACACTGATATTTTTAATTGACTTTAAGAAGCTGATGGAGCTCCTACTTTTGTGGTAGCATAAAATAAACTTCTACATTAATCAAGGGCAAGAAACTTACAGTGAATGCCCAGCACAACTGTCAGTTGAGTGAGAGCAATTGCAGAGGGGGCTTATCTGCAGAAGCAGGATGGATAGAACGGTCTAAAGGTGACCTCATTAACATTGAAAAAAATAAAATAAAAATTAATAAAAGCTTTCAGTGACCAGCAAGCTGACATTAAATATTACAAAGTAAAGGAAAGCAATATGCCAGAACTTCCTTATGGAATTGGAGGTTTGTTCAGCATACTTCAGTATCAGAGTCACTGCGAGCAAGCTGAGGAGTATGAGGGAAAGGTGATGGGCTGGTGATGGTGCAACAGCAATTTGGTAAAGATAGACAGAACACAACTGGAATAATGGAAGTTTAGATGAGAATTATTATTTCTTCCAGCTAGTATCTCTTTAGCTGACAACAAACAAATAAATAAGATTCACATGAACAGAGTACTTCATTCTTAAAAAAAAAAAGTCTTATTGGTCATACTGTTTAAAACAAATCTCTCAGATCAGAGTGATCTCGAGAGTCATCTACAAAAGTGTTACAGTACACACCAAGCAACAAGGGATTTAAAAAATATATATTGTCCCACTCTAAAATTAGGACATTTCAACATATTTTGTTAATGCATTTGTACCTCTTTACATTGAAGCAGCAGCACGAAATATTCTGGCTGCTTTACAAAAGCCTTCTGTTGGTTTCCTTTCCATTGGATGCTTGTGCACTATCATTCTCTCTTTGTCTGAAACAGGGAGTGACACATCCCACCTCACGTGGTCTGTCTCTCTCTCTTTCTGTCATCCTTGGGAATGGTGGGATTTTCCTCAGCCTGTATAAAGGTGACTGAAGATTGCCTTGTGGGGATCACAGGGGCATTCCCCTTGGGATAGGCAGGCAATGGCATAGACCTGGCAAGTATTTGTTCCTCCTGTCATCCATTCTGAAGGGCATAATCCCAAGGAAATCAGTGGGAAGGTTTATTATGGACTTTGAAGGCCAGATATGCCTAAGAATATAAAGATGATTAAGAAATTATTCTGCTGAAACTCTCCCAATAATGGGAGGCTTTTATTTGAACAAGAAGCAAAAATAAAAGTGCCTTGGTTTGTTGTTTGTAAATATTAGATGACAAATCTCAGTCTTTTCTTCTAGCCCAAACCACAGTTGGCAGACAATTGCCAATAGTGGTTTCCAGCTTTGAGTAAACTTGTTATACTAAATCCTCCCAGTCGTGTGGTGTCATTTGGACATTTAGTTATGAAGTTGGCCTGATTCTTTTCACGGTGAGAGTGACAGAGCCTGGCCCAGGCTGCCCAGAACGGTTGTGGAATCTCCTTCTCTAGAGACTTTCATGCACCACCTGGATCTGTTCCTGTGTGGACCGCCCTTGGTGACCCTGCACTGACAGAGGGGTTGGACTCGATGATCTCCAGAGGTCCCTTCCAACCCCCACCATTCTGTGATTCTATGATATTTTTCTTATATGGTTTCAACTCCAGTAAGACTTGATCCTGTGTATGCCAACAGTGATACAACAGCTGTCTTTTTTAAATAAGCAAAATTCAGAAGCTCTACAGTAAAGCATGACTTGAGAATTTTTTTTTTTAATCATCTAAGATTCTTCTTTGATAATGTTTTCTCTCTGGCACAATAGGATAATGTAAAAGGTCTCTATTTTGAATAACATGGCAGAGCCAGACTCCACAGACTGGTGTTATCCCAAAGCATGTATCCCAGCTCCCCACTGCAGCAGCCACAGGGGCTTTCTTTGTATGTCTCTCAGCTGCTTGGGTCCCAGGCACTTGTCATCCCTTTGTTTTGGGATCCAAATCTCCAAAACAAGGAAGCAGACACAAACTCCAAAAGGCCTCTCTGCCTTTCAGAACATGGTTTCAGTAAAGCGAGGAGCAAAGGGGTAGCTTATGACTCTTGAGAAGCCCCTCCAGCCCTCCAAAAAGCCCATTCTAAGTGTCATAGCCACTTGCTGGCATCAGAAGCACTTTTATAGCTGCCACTGAAGATGCTGGAGAGTAGCAGGGAAAAGAAAGATGCCTTAAATCAGGTGGCACACTTTAGTTTTTTTGAGAACTAGTATAAACATACACAAAAGCCAACCGGTAGAGAAGTTAGAATAGGGAAACAGGAGTATTCATTACCTGGAAATCATGCACACTGGTTTGGGAAAGGAAGAGAGTGAAGCAGCTCCTTTTCCCTCAGTAAACAAATATTGCAGCATCTTCCTCCTTATACCAAATACGGACCCTTGAGAGTGATTAGCTTATTGCTGCTCTCTTCTTTACTGCCCAAACCAGCCACCCATGACATCTGAGCCAGTTAGACAATCCCAAGAGGCAAAAAAAACAACAAAAAAAAAACCAACCAAAAACGAAACAACCAAAACACACACACAAAAAAACCCACAACCAGATCTTAAACTCCCCAGCTGCAGGTGTCGTGGAAAACTGCCTCAGGCCCCACACATGTGACTTCACAGCAAAACCCAGAGCCAGCCCTGAGGGGTCTGGTACAGAGAGTGAAGTAATGTGACTGTGATGAGGTTGTGTGGAAATTAAAAGCCCTCTTGTTTAAAGAAGGTGGGTTATCTATCGAGCCTGCTCTGTGCTTCTTTCAGCTGTAATGTGGTGAACAAAGGCTGTCTGCAGAAGATGCTGTATTTCTCTACACAGTCTATGTCACTTAGAGCTTTTTATGCTAGACTGGTTTTAAAAGCTTCAATTTAAACCGACATGAAAGGTCCTTAAACAGTAAATAGCATATTATATCAAAAACAAATAGATTTAAAAGTGAACATCCATAGCCAGTATATTTCCTTCCAGAAGAGTTTCACTTTCCACACTAACTAAAACTCTAAGACTGGCAGATCTGGGCCAGAGGTTTGTAATGGGCCTTTTGCTTTTTTTTTTCTTCACTCTCCAGTGATAAATAATCAGTTTTAGAGAATTGATAAAAAGAGACAAGAATGAAAAGTGAGTATGACACATTTATGAGTCAGATTTTTCATCTGTTTCTTAAATACAGCACCTTTATTTCAGTTCATATAAAAAAAAATAAAAAATAAAGAGATGGGAGAGCCACACAATTTATGCTGTGCTGCAGGAGTGAATATATATGAATATATGGAGCATAGTCTGGGAGAGACAGGAGATTCACCAAAAACTTCCAACAAGTTGGAAAAAAGTTGTGTTATCATTCAGGAGCTGTTTATTTAAAATAGAAAAATAAAAACCAGGCCACATGACTAGAAGCAACAGAGGGTAAAAACACATTGTTTCCAGACAAACCTCCATCAAAGACATATGTCTCGGGACTCTGAAGTCAGAATAACTTCATATCTTAAATTCCCATCAGCACTTTAAAGAAAAGCCATAATTCTGCTCTAGGATTTGCTACACACTTTCCCATACTGATTGATAACAAGAAGGAGCATTAGCAGTATTTTTCCCCCATCGTTCCTCTGAAGCTAATGGAGTCAAGGATTTGTTACTTGATCTAATGGCAATAGCTTTCCAATAGACATGCACAGAATCATTGATTAGTTTGTCCTCTCCTTGTTTGCTTTGGAACACTGTTCAATTTACACCAATTAAAGAATGCTTGGTTTGTGTATTGAAGAATAATTAAGGGATGGAATTCCCTATGGGCTACTAAAAATGATATCTGACTGGAATGGTGATTACAGCATGAAGGCAGCATTAGTATTTAAATAGTTTGACTGCTATATAAAATCATTACAGCATCTCACCATGAAAAAGAGCATTAGTTAATTTTGCCTATAACAAAATTAGTTGTATGTATTTGCCTGGTCACTTTAAGTAAATTTGACAAGGCTAATCTTAAAGCAAGCGTTCCAGGTTTGGTGGAAGGAGCAGACAGAGCACTGTTTAAAGTAATCATTGTGATAGATATGTATATAATCTTCAACCAAAATACAAACATGCACAAATGAATAGCAAAGCTTTGCCAGAGAGGCTCAAATCAAATTTAAACATTAAAAACACATCAGTTGCTGAAACTGAAAATCCGGGGCTAACTGGCATGTTAATTATACAACAATCAAGGTTTCACAAACTGTAAACACACAGGAAATCTTTGTTTGTCCACCACTGTGATTCTCCAACTTTTAATGCCCTTTCCAGTACCGCATGGAACAAGGCATCATGGAAGAAATCAGGCACAGTGGAAGAGGTCATCCTTGCACATGGGATTCCCTGGTGGAATACCCCAAAGAACTGAAAATATTGGAGCAGCCTGGCACATCCATGAAACGCTTCCTTACACAGGGCATTTTATCCTCTATTTAACTTACTCCTATGCTTATAAAATTCTGTCTCCCAGCCTTATAGTATCAGGCCCTTTCTACAAGGGTTTGTAGTGATAGGATGAGGGGTAAAGGCTTCAAACTGGAAGACAGTAGATTTAGACTAGATGTAAGGAAGTTCTTTACTGTGAGGGTGGTGAGACCAATGGAACAAGTTGCCCGGGGAGGTTGTGGATGTCCCCTCCTAAGACCAGGATGGATGAGGCTCTGAGCAACCTGGTCTAGTGGGAGTCATCCCTGTCCAAGGCACAGGGGTTGGAACGAGATGCTCTTTACAGTCCTTTCCAGCCCAAACCATTCTATGACTTTATGATTCTATCGACAGTAATGATCTATCCAAAATGTGACCATGCCATTACTACAACATAAACTCCTTGGGGTAACTCCTGGAGTGTATTTGCTTTTCCATAGCCTACTTAAATATAGTGTGTTTGTTTTACTAAGCTTAGATACTATAGTATATTTTATAAGGTCATCCACCTACTTCAAGACCTTACATTGCAGTTACTATCCTTCCTATGAGAATTTATGCAGTTCCACTTGAAGGTTGTCAACACCCTCTTTAATTCATTAAAGGGTTCTCTGTGAAGGAACAGAAGACTTTTCCATTTAAGCCTCTAACGGGAATGATACTTGTTAATAAGTCTATATTGTGCAATGCACGACTATGTTAAAGATGCCTAAGCTCCCAAGCCCACTTTCCAAATGAGGTGATACATCTGCCCAGCACAGTATAACCTTATTTACGTGGCCTAGCAGCCCTGGCTAATCCACAGCACCTCTTTGCAGATCCAGTCAGCCTTCTCATGACCATGCCTGGTTCTACAGGTCACTTATGGCTGTCTTCACTGTACTCTAGTCCATTGCATGGATCTGCCCTAAAACCCTATTTGGAACAGTACACTTCATCACAGAGCACAACCACTGACTTTCCATGGGGTTTTGTTCCAACATTCTAAAAGTCTTCTGTTGGACAAGTAGTTCTCAATTCTGTACCAGACTTGCTGTTGGGATCTCCCACTATAATGTACCTGACCAGACCTTGGGCTTTCAGGAGTGAGACTAACACTCCTTTCAATGAATAATCTTTTGCAGCAGAGCTGATATAAGGGTGTATTCTTCCCCCCACCCTCAAGAAGAATATCCATTAATTTCAATAGAAACTCTCCATGCAGGAAAGGGAGAACTGTGCCCTGGGGAACATTCATGGAAGATAAATGGTGAGGAGAGAAAAGTGATACAGTACAGGCAGAACAAAATCAGAACCCACCACACAAATAAAACTGGACAAGGGTTCATTTTTTAAGTCAGTCAGAACGGCAGGAAGGCTTTGAAAGACTCAGGGCTGTGTCAGTGCACTTTTGCATACATTGGCTTTCAGGAGACATGAATAGAAACCTAACAGTAACTCTTTTTTCATACCTCCTTTCAAAGGTCTCACTGGCAAAGAAGGATTTGGCACTTAATTCCTGTACTTTTATGTGGCAAATTAGGAATTTGCACCTTAGAAGGAAATTGCTTTTCAAACTCCCATAAATTCTGGATTTTGGTTTTTTAAATGGTGGAAAACATTCCCTACCTTCATCCCAACACATAATAAATAGCACTCTCCATTACTGCTCCTCGAAAAGGTGTAGGAAAATAGACCTGGCCAAACAGAGGTGTTTATCATTCCTTATGAGGAGAGGCTAAGGGTCTAGAGTGTGTCCTTAACCATTTTATCTCCTCAGACCTTTTAAGTTCAAATTCACACGTTGCTCTCTTCATTAAAATCCAGTGCCTGTTGAAGAAAATACTTGAGGCTTGGTCATTTGATGAAGTAGGGCCCACTGACATTGAGTAGCTCAGACCAAAACTGGAATATGAATAGAACTGAAGTGTGGTTTATTTTTCAGTTTAACATCATCTAAGTAAAACTCCTACACCATTTTTGCCCTCATTTTAGCTAATGACTGGTTGGTTTGCAATTGCACCAATACAGGAGGAAATTGATGAAGCAGAGTGGCACAGTGCAAGGGCATGCAGCAAACAGTGGTTGGTGACTCTCTGGGAGGAAGCACCGAAGGTGCAGATAGTTCTGCTGACCCTAATGCAAGGTCCTTTCTCTGGAGGGCTTGAGGGTGAGGCAGAGCCCATCAGAGTTGGACAAAGGACACGATCGAAGCACCTTGAAAGTGCTTTTCTTCATGAAGACAAGGCTGAAAGATAAGGAAGTGTGACCCAGTGAAGAAGCATTCTCCCACAACGTGGCACTATGCTGGCAACTGTGTCTGTCAGCAAAACACCACCCATTCTGACTGTTGATACCCAAGTGAAGACAGCCTTACAAAATGGCTAGTACACATCCCAGCTTGATTTATTTTTGAGTCATTTCTGGCCCAGTTTCTTCCTTTCCTCACTTCCTAGAACAACAAGAGGCCAGATGCAGGTGTCAGGATGGCACTGTTTTTTCTCATTTCATCTGTGAGGTACCATAAAAAACAATCAATGGCCATGGAGCATGCATCTAAGAATAAGTGACTCAAATACTAACATGTGAATTTACTAAAGTTAAAGCCTGTGGAGTGGAGATAAATTACAGCAGCAATTGAAGTTGAATGTGACATAGAAATCCAACCAACAGAAGACTGTCTGGAAACAATTATTCAGAAAGCTGCTGACCTTCTATTTCTTTAAAGAGTTAAATATTTGGATTGGTTAACTGGCAGCTGCAATAATAGGCATATGCTCTAATCTTTGATCCGTAGCTGAATTTGCAGCTCTTTGTATGAGAAGCAGATCACATAGATTTGCATATTTTTAAGGATCGATAGGGAGAGAAAGAAGAACAAAACCAGCTTTTCCAAGATGCCACTTTGAGATCACAGAGAGTGTCACGGGTCCCCCCAAGTACACTAATGTTCAGAGCCAGTTACAAGACTCACGGATTTTATAATTGGCCCTCAACTGTGACATTTGCATCTGAAGTTCAATCAAAATTCCTCCTAGAGCAGAGAATTGTAATCCAGGGTTGCACAGTAACTCTTCATGGGGGTATGTATGTCTGTCATTAAGATCTCAGTTCCACATCCAAATTTGTGTCAAGAACTTCCCTAATGTCTGGAAAAGTCCAGAGGTAATAGATAAATTAGAAAATGTTTTGCGACCAAATGAGAAACTGTTGTCCAGATTCAAATGCATGTGCAAGTAACAGAAGACAACCACGAATCACCCCACCAGCAGAATGGATGGTAACCAAACTTTATTTTCTTTATGTTCAAGGTTCATTTCATGCACAACTCTGTTTTCAACACCAATTGGAAGATGTTTACTGATCACTCATTTTGCATCAGCAGTCGTGCCTACAACCACAGGAGACTTCCTCCTCTTGGAGTAGTACTCCACCAGAAAATAGCTCCTCCTGACAGAAGCAAGTAGCCTACTGAGTACTGCGAAGTGATGGGGCAATCATTCCAGCAAATGTTTTCAATTGTGCACTATTTCAATGTAGTCCAACCATTAACCCTACTCTGCCAAGTCCACCCCTAAGCCATATCCCCAAGCACCACATCTATATGGCTTTTAAACACATCCAGGGACAGTGACTCAACCACATCCCTGGGCAGCCTGTTCCAGTGCC
>VWZY01000983.1:9847-40453 GCA_013399075.1 Chloroceryle aenea | reverse complement strand
CCCAAGCCTGTAGCGTTGCCTGAGGTTGTTGTGGCCCAAGAGTAGGCCCCATCACCTGGCCTTGCTGAAGCTCATACAATTGACCTTGGCCTGTTGATCCAGTCTGTCCAAGTCTCTCTGTATAGCCTCCATACCCACCCAACCTGGTGTCATCTGAAAACTTACTGAGCGTACATTCTAACTCCTCATCACAATCACTCATAAAGATGTTAGACAGAAGCGGTCCCAGTCGTGAGCCCTGAGGAACACCACTCATGACTGGCTGCCATCTGGCTCNTTGTGAGAAGAGACCAGTGCCTACGTGTCTACAGTGTCCTTTCAGGTGTCTGTAGAAAGCAAGAAGATGTCTCCTCAGCCTTCTTTCTTCAGACTAAATAGCCCCACCTCCCTCAGCCACTCCTCGCAGTACTTGTTCTCCAGGCTCTTCACCAGTTTAGCTGCACTCCTCTGGACCCGCTCCAGCACCTCAATGTCCTTCTTTTATTGAGGTGTCCAAAACTGAACACGGTATTCAAGTTGTGGCTTCACCAATGCTGAGTACGGAGGGACAATCACCTCCCTAGTCCTGCTTGCCACAGTATTTGCAATACAAGCCAGGATGCTGTTGTCCTTCTTGGCCACCTGGGCACATTGCTGGCTCATGTTCAGCCACTTGTTGATCAACAACCCTAGGTCCCTTTCTGCTGGGCAGCTTTCCCAAGCCTGTAGCGTTGCCTGAGGTTGTTGTGGCCCAAGAGTAGGACCCATCACCTGGCCTTGCTGAAGCTCATACAATTGACCTTGGCCTGTTGATCCAGTCTGTCCAAGTCTCTCTGTATAGCCTCCATACCCACCCAACCTGGTGTCATCTGAAAACTTACTGAGCGTACATTCTAACTCCTCATCACAATCACTCATAAAGATGTTAGACAGAAGCGGTCCCAGTCGTGAGCCCTGAGGAACACCACTCATGACTGGCTGCCATCTGGCTCAAACTCCATTCACCACCACTCTTTGGGCCCAGACATCCATCCAGTGTTTCACCCAGCAGAGCATATGCCCATCCAAGCCGTGAGCAGCCAGTGTTTAAATGACAATGCTGTGGGAAACAGTGTCAAGGGCTTTACTGAAGTCCAGGTAGACAACATCTGCGGCCCTTCCCTCATCCACTAAGTGGGTCATTTGTCACAGAAGGAGATTAAGTTGGTCAAGCAGGACCTGCCTTTCATAAAGCCATGCTGACTGGTAATGGCACACAAGATGATCTGCTTCCTGGCACTGAGGCCAGACTGACAGGTCTGTAGATCCCCAGATCCTCTTTTCAGATGGGCATCACTTTTGCTACCCTCCAGTCCATGGGACCTCCCTAGTTAGCCAGAACTGCTGGTAAATGATGGAGGGAGGCTTGGTGAGCACTTGCAGACTCAGTACTCTTGGGTAACCTGTCTGGCCCCATAGACTTGTGTATGTTTAAGTGGTATAGCAGGTCACTATTTACTCTTAGATTGTGAAGGTCTCATTCTGCCCCCCTCCCTGTCTTCCATCTCAACAGGGCTGGGTTTCTGCTAGTTCTACTGCTAAAGACTGAGGCAAAGAAGGCATTAAGCACCTCAAGCTTTTCATCATCCCTTGCCGCTGTGTTTCCCCCGCATCCAGTAAAGGATATGCAAAACAACATTTGATATCCACAAAGATGATGATGGTTGTCATTTGCCTATGGGTACTCCCTATGCATCAAATCCAAACCCATGGATTACTGCATGGGACTATGCAGATATGTGAAAGGAAAGCAGTGCAAAGAAGGCACTCTCCAAAAAACCTTCTGTCAAGCTTTCTTATGGTTTCTGGCAGTAAGCCATGTTCAAGAATGGAGGAAGGGTGGAGAAGGTAGGCTAGAAGCCTGATTGACACAGGAGGCAGTGCTTCTACACACTACCTGCCTTGTCCTGTGGGCAGGCACTTCCCTCAGCCAATCCTGGCAAAAAAAACCCAGAAGAGAGGAAAAAGGTGATGCATGTTCCTGGATAGTGTAGTGAGAAGATGAGGTGATGCAATGGTATTCAGAAAGCTACTTTTGAGTGATTAGATCATCAACAGGTGAACCAGACCATGAGTCAGTAACAATAGCCTTGGTATCTTAAAGGTGGAGGGAGGAAACAGAAAAAGAGAATAGAATGCAACTTTTAATGAGAAGGAATAAATGATAATGCAGAGTTTTTAAGAANTCAACCACATCCCTGGGCAGCCTGTTCCAGTGCCTGTCAACCCTGCCAGTAAAAAAATTTTCCTCATGTTTAAACCTCACCCTGGTGTAGCCTGAGGCCATTCCCTCTTGTCCTATCACTAGTTACTTGTGAGAAGAGACCAGTGCCTACGTGTCTACAGTGTCCTTTCAGGTGTCTGTAGAAAGCAAGAAGATGTCTCCTCAGCCTTCTTTCTTCAGACTAAATAGCCCCACCTCCCTCAGCCACTCCTCGCAGGACTTGTTCTCCAGGCTCTTCACCAGTTTAGCTGCACTCCTCTGGACCCGCTCCAGCACCTCAATGTCCTTCTTTTATTGAGGTGTCCAAAACTGAACACGGTATTCAAGTTGTGGCTTCACCAATGCTGAGTACGGAGGGACAATCACCTCCCTAGTCCTGCTTGCCACAGTATTTGCAATACAAGCCAGGATGCTGTTGTCCTTCTTGGCCACCTGGGCACATTGCTGGCTCATGTTCAGCCACTTGTTGATCAACAACCCTAGGTCCCTTTCTGCTGGGCAGCTTTCCCAAGCCTGTAGCGTTGCCTGAGGTTGTTGTGGCCCAAGAGTAGGACCCATCACCTGGCCTTGCTGAAGCTCATACAATTGACCTTGGCCTGTTGATCCAGTCTGTCCAAGTCTCTCTGTATAGCCTCCATACCCACCCAACCTGGTGTCATCTGAAAACTTACTGAGCGTACATTCTAACTCCTCATCACAATCACTCATAAAGATGTTAGACAGAAGCGGTCCCAGTCGTGAGCCCTGAGGAACACCACTCATGACTGGCTGCCATCTGGCTCAAACTCCATTCACCACCACTCTTTGGGCCCAGACATCCATCCAGTGTTTCACCCAGCAGAGCATATGCCCATCCAAGCCGTGAGCAGCCAGTGTTTAAATGACAATGCTGTGGGAAACAGTGTCAAGGGCTTTACTGAAGTCCAGGTAGACAACATCTGCGGCCCTTCCCTCATCCACTAAGTGGGTCATTTGTCACAGAAGGAGATTAAGTTGGTCAAGCAGGACCTGCCTTTCATAAAGCCATGCTGACTGGTAATGGCACACAAGATGATCTGCTTCCTGGCACTGAGGCCAGACTGACAGGTCTGTAGATCCCCAGATCCTCTTTTCAGATGGGCATCACTTTTGCTACCCTCCAGTCCATGGGACCTCCCTAGTTAGCCAGAACTGCTGGTAAATGATGGAGGGAGGCTTGGTGAGCACTTGCAGACTCAGTACTCTTGGGTAACCTGTCTGGCCCCATAGACTTGTGTATGTTTAAGTGGTATAGCAGGTCACTATTTACTCTTAGATTGTGAAGGTCTCATTCTGCCCCCCTCCCTGTCTTCCATCTCAACAGGGCTGGGTTTCTGCTAGTTCTACTGCTAAAGACTGAGGCAAAGAAGGCATTAAGCACCTCAAGCTTTTCATCATCCCTTGCCGCTGTGTTTCCCCCGCATCCAGTAAAGGATATGCAAAACAACATTTGATATCCACAAAGATGATGATGGTTGTCATTTGCCTATGGGTACTCCCTATGCATCAAATCCAAACCCATGGATTACTGCATGGGACTATGCAGATATGTGAAAGGAAAGCAGTGCAAAGAAGGCACTCTCCAAAAAACCTTCTGTCAAGCTTTCTTATGGTTTCTGGCAGTAAGCCATGTTCAAGAATGGAGGAAGGGTGGAGAAGGTAGGCTAGAAGCCTGATTGACACAGGAGGCAGTGCTTCTACACACTACCTGCCTTGTCCTGTGGGCAGGCACTTCCCTCAGCCAATCCTGGCAAAAAAAACCCAGAAGAGAGGAAAAAGGTGATGCATGTTCCTGGATAGTGTAGTGAGAAGATGAGGTGATGCAATGGTATTCAGAAAGCTACTTTTGAGTGATTAGATCATCAACAGGTGAACCAGACCATGAGTCAGTAACAATAGCCTTGGTATCTTAAAGGTGGAGGGAGGAAACAGAAAAAGAGAATAGAATGCAACTTTTAATGAGAAGGAATAAATGATAATGCAGAGTTTTTAAGAAGGGACCAGCCTGTGCCCTGACACATTCCACAGGTTAAGCAGATGCAAAGGTAATGCAAAATCCAAGGCTGAGCTCGTTTTCTTTTTGTACCTGGCCAACAGCATTAGCCATAAGAAGTGCTCTTCTGTCACCAGTAGGGCCATGTAACTGGCTTTTCAAATTCTGGTAGCATGATGGAAATAAAGGACCAAAACTTGTCTTGCTTGTTTATTAGGATTGTTGCCTTCCTTTTACTAACATAAATAGATACTTTTCATTCTGTGGATCATATACCTTTGGGGTGTCCCTTCCTAAAGGTCTCTGAAAGATTTCTGATCTCTCAGAAGCTCTCAGGGTTGTGTAACCTGTTTATTTTGAGAGAAGGCAGGGTACTAAAAGGAAGAAATAGAAATTGCCTTGAGTGTTTCATAGTAGGATTTCAATTACTTAACTTAGCTATTGCTAACCATATTTTATAAATATACACACATTATATTTGTTTTGGCCATTGAGATGATATTTTCAAACCAATCTGAGAATGTATTTTGATATATTTTGTCAATACAATGCTATAATTGTACAATACTGGTTATATCAGTTAGAAGAAACACCATTAAAGCTGCCTCTCTACAGTTTATTCGCTGCATCTTAACTTTGTACTGCACTGCAAGGTCATTTGCTGAGATTTTGCTCATGCACTGTTAAGTGGGATCCTCACATATCACTGCATTCCGTCAAAATATTGAAAGATTAAAAAAAGAACACCTATAGGTGATGGAAATGAGACCAAGAAAGTAGCATTTCTCACTACATTGTGTAAAGCAGAAAATCTGAAAATAATTTCAGTAAAATTAGATTAGAAGTGGGATGCTTGGGAGGCATCATCATTATCGTAGTAAAAGAAAAATATATATATATATCACATCAGAATAACACTGAATTGTCTTAACTTTAAAATGGCAATGAACCAAGATGTTAACAATGGAATAATATCACCCTCGTGGTTTGGTCTAAGGCAATTGCCTATGCTCCTTCTAGAGCCAAGAGAGAGAGAGACTCCACCAGCAAAAAAGACCTATTGACTATGGCCACCTGAGCTCTCATCCTCAAGTGGCCACATGAAATAGTTGAACAGAGTGAGATCTGAAGGTGCCACCTGCAGCTGACAGAAAAAGAAGAGTTACCTGAGACTACAGAGAGAGTTCTAAGACACCTACAGCAAGTTGTAATGAGTCCTGCCCTGTATGTGAATTCCCAAACTCTAGGAAATTAAGGACCTGATTAAATTCTAAGGCCTTTTTTTCAGTTGTTTAAATAGATGTGTTAGGGGTGAGCATGCATATTTGTATCTTGACATAGATTTCATAGACTGGACTTGACTGAAATCTCTGGAATTATGGATCTTGAAACATATTTAACATCAGCCTACAAAGGTTAGCAAGTTCAGGGTCTTTCATCTATTCCCAAAAGACAATGAGGAAATAGAGCTGCTTGGTGTCAGGTTTTAATTCTTCACTTGAAATAAGAAGTTTAGTGAAATAAGGATACCCACCACCTTTTCTGAAAGCTAGGACAACCTCAACAGCAGAAATATTTCTCTCATTCATCAGTAAAGCCACACAATTGATTTCAGATAAGTTTCTATATCTGTGCCTTAGCAGTTATAGCTAATGTTGACCTCATGTCCACCCCATATCAGACTGTTTGTCTGTGTCTTAAATCAGGTATATATGTATATATTTAGTGACTGTAATACAAATAAACTAGTATCTGGGGTGTGATTCTATAAACAGGCCAAATAATGGTCATCAAAGTTCACTGAAATGCATTTTATGTCACAAAGCTCACTAGTGCTTGCAAACACATGTTTTCATATAACTGACCTTCTTCTAGAGTGTCCAGACTGCACTGGTCAGAGAATGAAGCAAGGCAGAGAAAATTTATCTCCTTTCTGACGTTCTAGTTCTGTCCTTTGAGATCAGTTAAGACTGGATTGGCCGTATCGCAGTTTTCTTTCTGTCTTTCTTAAAATGGAAAGGGAGTGGGAAGAAACAGAAATAAAGGTATACAAAAGAAAGAGGGGAAAAGAGAAAGGATTGTTGCAGCCTCTGGCTTCCCTTTATCAAAGGTAAAAGACCAACGGGCTGTCACTTAACTGAGGGCCAGGCCATGGGCTAGGATATGGGTCCCAGTTCTCCTGTACTGTGGCAGATGCAGTACAGGGGGATGGTGCTGGGCTTAATAAACCAGTCAAATAAAATATGATGAGAGTGGCTGCCACAACATGCAGAAATATCCTGCAGTGCAGCAGCAGAGAGAGAGAATACCAGCTGAGATGCAAGCCTCACCTGTTGGTGAATATAAATCTTAGGCTGGGTTATGCACCGAAACGCCCCAGAGATCCCCAGAAATCCATATAAAGTGGGTCAGGAGAAGAGTGCAACAAGCTAGCAGAAGAGTTAAATGAATCTCTTGCATCATGGCTGCTGCTGAGAGTCGTGTAAAAATTCCAGTGCCAAAGGCACTTTGCAAAGAAAATCAGAGTGTGGCCTTTATACAGATTGAAGTCTCTAAGGAGGAAGTTGTAGAGTAACTTGAGAAACTCAAGTGCAGTAAATCACTACAACCGGATGGTGTTCATCTGGGAGTTCTGAGGGGAAATAAAGTGAGAAAAAGCCAAGATACTGACAAGGGGATGCCTTCTTCCCTTGAAAAATGCAGCAGCACAAGGAGGCTGGGAAGCCCTATTATGTTGCCTGTCTTCAAAAGGAGATGAGGAAAATCCTGGGAATTAGAGCTTTGAAGTTTACCACAGTTTTAGGGAGCCCAAGAAACTGGTTCTGAACAGCAGTTGAAGAGAGAGCGTGTTGGACAGGAACATCCCACAAGGGTGTTCTTCAGTCTCTCAAACCTCTGAGGCTGTTACAAGGGAGAAACGTACCTCCCTGTAGGATCAGAGTACTTCACAAAACAGTGGAGCAGCCTTCAGAGGGAGAGTGGGATAACAGGGATTTCTCAGAGAAAGGTGACCAAGTGATCCAAACGCTCAGAAGTTTTTGCAGAGGTCACTTATACACAATTGCCATAGAGGATGTTACGAAATAAAACTGAGAAAAATATCTTGAAGGTGATTTGTTCCTGGAATGAACTAAAAAAATCAGTCCAGTGGAAGTGAATATGGGAAGCATTTCTCTTTGTAGTGAGGGGAAAGGTAAACATCCCATAGTGGGTATTAGAACCAGTGTCACAACAAATAAACATGTCTAAATCCAAAATCCTAATGCGCTCAAATTAGCGTATCCAGAATCCACCCCAGATCTGGATCCAAGTCACACATGTGGTTTCCATCTTAAATGAGGACAAATCAATTCCTGGATTCAAACTTCTTGAGCTTGAGGTTTGAATACTTCTATCCAAAGAGCATAGCTCCAGCCTACATGACAGTTACGTTCAAAATACGGGGGGTGGGAGGCGTGTGTGTGTACACAGAGCATGCAAAGGAAGCAATTAAATGTAAACTCCAAACAATTTAAAATGTGATTTGTGGCAGAAAGTGCTCTGATGTAGAGATTGCATGACGTGAGTATTTGCTCTTGACATCAACTTGCTGCAGCCAGCTGAAAGGGCAGAAAATCACAACAGGAGAGTGGGAATTTTGCTGGGTTTGGTGAGCCCACTTACAACCAAACGTTTCCAGTTTTCTGGATTCACATGGCTTCGTACCCTTTCCGTTTCTGTCCTGGTTTGTTTGGTTTTTTTTCAGTTCCTGCAGTCCCAGTGCACTGAAGGCAAAGCTACTTTGGTTTTAATTCACTCTGTCTCTTTTGAATTCATTAGATTTTGAGAGCTTTCAAAGGAAGTCAGAGGTAGAAATTAGACAAAATATAGAAAGTGGGACATTTCTAGCTGGCTTGTATGCTTTCAGTGTCTAAAAAGAAAGCTTTTTTTTTTTAAGCAAACTGTAGGAGGTCTTGTAAAAATAGATATTTACATTTACATACTGGGACAGATCCTCAGCTGCCATGGAACAGCACTGCCTGCTCATCTTCTAACAGAACTAACCCTAGTTACCACAGGTGAGAACCTGTCTCTCACATATGTGTACATATCTGTATGACATGTGCTCAGGTTTCTGCATTTTTCCAGGTGTACAGAAGCTACTTCTTCCTCCAGGTGTTTTTACTTGGGCACTAAGTTGTGGGAGTGAAAGCCCCTCTGGTTTTAACTGGGCGTTGAGTCTTCAGAGAGGCAAGGTGAAGAGGCAGGGAGAAGGATTCACAAACAAAGGAAGCAGCAGGGAAGGAATTTAGGGAGAGAAACAAAATGAAATCATGTCCCACATAGCCATGCACTGGTCTAAGGGCACTGATTCTCGACAGCAGCTGAAAACCAAGGAATATCTGCATTTGCAGCAACAGGGACAGTGACTTGAACAGCAACCATGACTTTTGGAAAACACCTCGGGTGCTCCCTGCTAGACAGCAGGTATAGCAGGAGATCTGCTATTGATAGCAAGGTGGAGAAGCAGTTCTGCACTCAGCTGTGTTGCTGCTGGAGTCACGTAACCCTGGACAGAGAGTACATGTCACGTCAGATAGCACTACTAGGTGCCAACAGCCACCTTCACTCCTTCCCTCTCAGTCTCTCTCCGGGTGAGAGTCGGGCCATATCGATGTGGAACAACTGTGTATTACTGCATGCTTCTGCCCACACAGAGGGACCCTGGTAGTGATTCAGACAGTACTGGACACATAATGCATGCTGAATATCCATAATAAATAATAATTACCACAGTAGGGGGCAGCAGCCAGCTGTGGAGGGAAAGTAGGGCCAGCTGCTGGAAGAGATGTAGGCACTGGCTAAGCATGCAAGTTGGGCACTGGGGAGGCAAGAGGGCCATGGCTGGGAGCCAGTGGCAGCTTACTGCCAAGAAGAGAGAGATAACAACACAAAAGAGGTTCACCAGAGGGAGCTGCTCCTGGCCACCCCTCAGCAATTGGTAACGGCCCTGATCCAGGAGGGAAGGCCGATGGCAAACAGGAGCATCGCCAGCCAGAGTGCCAGGCCAACACTGCTCACTCGTACCATGCTGGAGCTAGCAGGATGGGTGTCAGCAAGCCAAACAAGCCTGCTGCAGGGAAGCAACCCACTATAAGCCTCTGGTTTGCAAGAGAGCCATACCTTCTCCAGAAATGAGCACTGACTCATCCTGATGCCCTAAGCATCTCCCCAGAGGCATTTCCCGCTGAAGCAGGGTCAATACTACTGAAATGAGTACAGCTCCCCAAGAAACTGATAGGCAATGCTGGTCAGTGTTTTTCTGAAGCACCCTAAATGCCCAGGTCTCCTTGATTCCATGTAGAGAGAAGCATCCAGGCAGTTCTAAGGATCCCCAAAAAGCAACACTTTCAGTTGTCTGAATTCCTCGGAAGGTCTGACACTTAACACTTGGTGTGGCCAAGTGACACAGTAAATGAAGAACTGCTTTTGAACACACTGTACACACTCGGTAGTCCAGTGCTGCAACTACAGTATTAGATTTAAAATATTTTTCTAGCCACCCTTGTTCATGCCTTCTCAGCACAGTCAATAGCATCCCAGGGTAAGCTCCTCCACTTGCCCTATATGTAATACCTAACTTTATGACATAACAATTAAAGCATAATAATTAATTAGCACATGTTCTGTGTAGTAATTATAACAATGTGCCACATTTCACTTGAATGTACCTTAGTGAAATTTCGCTTTACTTATCCTCATGTCTTATCTTCAAGCTTGCTTTCTGTGCTTTATTTTTCACTGAGTTCAAATGCAAATAGATAAACCCTGGTTGCATTCCCTTCCAAAGGAGGAGTGTGTTTATTTCCAGATTCTCTATGTATCCACCAGGAAAAGTCACACAGGACAACTGAAGTATGGGTTTTTTTGATGTGTTCCTGGTTGGCTGTGCATAGTGGGTGTAATGTGGGTGTAATGTTAAAGGAAAGCCACTTTTCCTCCATTTCTCAGCACAGAAATGGAGGGATTTTTTTTTTTGATTTTTTTTTTTTTGTCCCAGTAAGAAGAAGCAGTTACTGCCTGGATCTCATTTTAGCTAGCCCACAAGAGAGTGGAGCATTTGCCAGAAGACAATCTCAGGCAAATAGAGCATGGTATCAGGAAGCAATATCCATCATTTTTGCAGGTAGTAGATGAGCATAATCCATGTGTGAGCTCAGATGCAAATTCACAGGCAACAAAGAGCTTATATGTTGAATATACATATGGTACAAGCATAAAGAACCAGATTCTTTTCGAATAACTTTTATCTGAACATCTGACCTTAAGAACCAGCTTCAGTTCAGTGCTGGCAAACACCAAGATTTGGAAGGAAGTTAGGGGTGTTGCACTATTTTGAAAGCTCTGTTTTGAACCAGCTGTCATTACGAATGTCTGCTGGTACCCCGTCTTAGCATACAGCCTGTCGCTGTGGAGCATAATGGGAATGAGCCAATGGAGTGTACTGAGCTAGGCTTTCTTGCACGTCTTTGTAGCTTAAATTATCCCTTCACACAGCCATAACAGGTAAGCTTGGAATCTATTTATGCCACATTCTAATTGGTTCTATTTAATTTGTGTATATGTCTATGTGTGTTTGTGTATACATGTATGCCTATTTATATGCACATATGTACATTTGGACGTCATTATTAAATGTAAATATGCATATTGTCACAGATTATTGCTATGTTCATCACAGATTCTTAGATAAGTTGGCTTAATTATACAATAAAACAACCACAGAAAGTTAATGCCTTCTTTAGAATAAATAAGGAACGCAGGACTCATTATACCATATACGTTTAATGGTTTGAACATCTCCATGCCCACATAAAAACAAGGAAATATATATTGCAATAGGCAGTATAATTATTTCAGCAAGGAACATCCATCCCACACTCCTAGGAATATGAGATTCAGCATCACGAGATGCTAGCATTATGTCATCAGCTGCATGAGTTTCACAGCTTCTCTTTCCGATTTTATGTTACAGAAGTAAACTCCAACAGAATTGTGTAACACTGCCAATTTAACAGCACATTGATGTTAATACTAGCTGAAATGGATTCAAGAAGGTGAATAGGAGCAGCATTACTCTACATATGTGTGCACTTACACATATATATGCATGCACACACATGCACATAAAAATGGGTGTGCGTATGTGTGCCCACTACGCATATAAACTGTCCTTAGAGGTGGCATCATTTTAAAAGGCTGATTTCAAGTACATTCAACTTGAAAACAATATTCCATACAGTTGACCAATTTAAAGAAGCCCCTGCTGGTGCACGGAAGACCGAGCTAGCTGATATCATTAAACATCATCAGATGAGGCTGGAGGTAGCTGAAACGTTCCTTAATGAAAATTTAAAGAGAGAAGATTAAGATGATATTCCTCCAATCCAACAGAACACAAAGGTAAAGACATTCAATTACAGCCAAGATCTCATTTAGCACTAAAGGACTGTTGTTTGTTGATCAGAATTTATTGCCTGAAGTGAAAGCTGGGCTTGTGACTATGTATATAATTACTTTCTACAATGTACTCTGCTAACACTCGGATACAGCTACGGAAGATGACACTTTCCATAATTTTAAACTGTGCTGTCCATGACCAAGAGATAAAACATTTCAACAACAGCAACAAAGCTCTTTTTATTTGTGCTACTCTGTCTCCTAATATGGCAAGAAATAAAAGAAAACCTTAATGACGTGCATTTGGTTTTTGGCCAACAGAATAAGTGGCACCAAGGAAGTGGTTTGAGCAGGATACTCAACCTGTGCATCTAGCCAAAGCACTGGCAGCTTCCCCCTGGGCACATCAGGAGGGCTTCTCGGGGAGAAGACATTGAGGGTGCTCTGCTCTACACCAAATCTGTCATTAGTTCAGAGAAATGCATCACATCTTTAAAATCTTATAACTAAAAAAGATACTGACAGGCAGGAGTGTGACGAGAGGAAAGGAAGAACAACCAGGAGACTGAAAAGACTGATTTGTTAGGGAAGATTAAATGAGATAAACAGCCGTGGGTTGGCTTGATGCTAACTAAACACAACAACATGCTAGTTAAAAGATACTGGAGGAAAATAACATCAGGGAAGGAAAAGGAGGTTTGCAAAGGAACGTAACTAGGAGAAATGTGATGATGTTAAGAAAGGAAAGAAAACTTCTGACAACAAGATACTCTAGGCAGCACAATCTTTCCCCGTGGACGTGGCATCGCTTAGGACATTTAATCTAAGCACACAAAACAACTGACAGTGTGGCATAGGAAACAATCTCACGGTGTCAGGGAGCTGTACCGGATGACCTAGAAGGCACATGGCTAATTCGTGTGCACCTGTTATCTGTGATTTTCCTTGCTTGTGTGGCCAACTCGTTGTTACACGTGTGTATTTGGTTTCTCTGGGCCCAATCCAACTCATGTTGTAGTCAGCAGAAGTTTCCGACAGGAGCAATAGGACCTCAAGGTCTTTTCCATGGCTTTGCTGTTCTAAAAAGGAAAGGAAAAAAAAACAACAAAAACAACCAAATCCACACAATACTCTGCAAGAACTATTAATGCATATTGCATATGAATGTGTATAGAACTAAACCAGATCAGTCCCTTTGTATTTCTTGGATATTTAAACCTGTGTTGATCCTTAGAGATACCTTGGAAAATGTGTAGCTGCTTTCATATGCTGAAGCTAAAATGTTTGCCAGGGAAGAAACTTACAGTTCATCTAAAAATAACTTCTAATGAAAAGCTGGTTTGGTCACAGAAGAATTAAAACAATTCTCTATACTGAACTATATACATAATGCAGAAATGGCAGAGCTCTTTCCATTGACCAAAGCACTAATGCATGTGATAAAAGAAGCCAGCAACAGTCATGACCTCAAGATCCTAGTTTTCAAATACCCAATATTTGAGTGCACATAATCACATGATGCTTAACCCAGCTCACTTGTAGGTAGGGAATCACTATTTTCTGGCAGCAAGAGGCACAAATTTCTGTGTAAGTGGGGCTGAATGTTCAGCAGCCAGAGCTGTGTGTTGGTGTTGTCCGTTTAGCCAGCAGCTGGTAAATCTTTGGAGTGGTGTTTCTCAAAAATACTAAACAAATTTTGGTAGCCAGCATTGAGCCTGTGGTTATACTGCTTTAGGCTGTGATCTTGGCAGCTTTTACAAGATAAGTAGGGTCATGCAGGGTCAGCACTTGGCTTGGTAACTCTAAGGCAAGGCAGAGGCTGCAGGAAGTGTCTTAGGCAATAGAATAGATGTAACTGGTTTCCTTTTCTAATATCTTGCTGAAGGCAGAGTGCCCAGCTGTGATGCGAGAGCGAGATCCTCACCCTCTGCAGTCATCAAGTGCCTCATTTTCAAAGGAGCCAAGGCCTTGTACACCAACTTTCAGCCTCATGCATTTCTATGGCAAGTATAGAAGGGCTGATAATGAAATCCTTGCCCAATGGTCTACATTTTTTTTTGCTGAGAATTTTAAATTGTAAGCTAACCAATTTCTCCTCTAAAGTTCAAACAATAAATAAAATTCTATGTGAAAAATGGAGCCTTTTATTCCTTTTGTCAAAATCTGATCAGAGTAAACTACAGATGTTAAAAGGCACTGTAGTTCAAAGAATTAAAAAGAATCTTATGGGGTTTGTATGAAGAAAAGAGTTTGAGAGAATAATATGGAAAATATTATAACGCTATTATATAAATCAGTGGCACATCCTCACTTTGAATACTATCTTCAAATTTGGATACCTCATCCCTGAAAAAAAGAAGGTAGAAACAGAACAAGTCCAGAGAATGGCAATAAAAACGATAAAAGTCAAAAGGATGGGAAATTACTTGAGAAGAGATAAAGAACACAAGCACTAGCTGCCTCTCAGGGAAGATTCACCCTCATGGATCCACAAATCATACAGGAGCCCTCTCCACAAGCTTGGAACAAGCACTGTTGCTTGAGATAATCTAGAAGATGTCCTCGAACCCTAGCAGTTCTTCTGTAATTCTTTGGGCTCTGCAGACATTGCAGATATTTTCCTTGGTGTACCCTGTCCTCTAAGGGGACTTTGAGCCACTGGAGGCCAATGTGACCTATGGACAGAGGACTGGACACAGACATACACATTAGCAACACTGGGGTTCTTTTGCTGACTGTATCCTAAACTCATTTTTTGATCTCAGTTTCAGAAACTTCACTTTTCCATACCTTCCTTCCAAACTTTGGATGAGTTTTTCAGAAAGGCGTAGGCGATTCAGACTTGCCTGGCAAACTTTTCAGTTAAATCACCCAGCTCCCTCAAAAATGTGCCATTTGTCTATTCAAATAATCTCTGTCCCAAAGGACTTGCACAGTCTCCCTCACTTTGTGCAATGGGATCCCCAGGCTTCGTCAGAGCTTTACTTAAGCATGACTATAATATAAATAACATTTTGTCCTCATGATCTTCCAACCTAATTAGCAGCAAAGGAAAAAAAAACACAAACAAAACCAACTCCTTTCCTATCCTGCAAGGTGAAACGAAAAAGTATCAAAATTCAAATGGATAAGAGGCATTGCTTTCCTAAATAATACACAGCTAATTAATGGGACTTGCTCCTCCACAAATATGACAGAGAAATAGCATCATATTTGTAAATGAGGAGGCATTTTTACTCACAAAAGCAAATCTTCACGCAAAGTTCAGACTGGGTTAAATTCAGTAGCGTGTATTATGCAGAAGATCAGATTAGATGATAATAATGGTTGTTCCTAGCCTTAAAAAAAAAACCAAACTCTGGAAGTTTTACAAGCTGGTGCTATGTAATAATGTCTAGTCACCCCAGTGGCTCTTGGCATATGCTGGTCAATCGACAGGGTCAGGAAGGCATCTGTCCAGGGTAAACTGTCCCACTCTTAAACGCGCAGTGTCGACGGAGTATCCTTCCATACTGTCTGTTGTTGGCCTCTGTCAAAGTCAAGGCATCTTAGGATTGACCAGTGCCAGTGACTACTAAGGAGCAGTCAGGAAGGAGGACTACTACTCTCAGAGTAGGTGAAGAGCATCGCTGAACGTCTGCAGATGGGAAGCCAGTGGCTGTCTGACCTACTGGTAGGTTATCAGTGTAGGTAAATGTTCCTACACTGGGTCTTCAGAAAATCAGGAGGGACCAGGAGGATTTTCAAACCGGTGGCTGTTCACATCTCTTTCTAGAGCTAGACAAGTCCTTTCTCCTCCAAGCCTGGATGCAGCAGTCATACTCCTGTTAGCATGGTGTGCCTTACAGCCCTGTTGTCAGATCAGGAAAAAGCAGACCGAGACAACGAACTCTCAGGCAAAAGAAGTTTGGAGCAAAGTGAGGAAACCAAAGGCTCGATGGCTGCAACTACCTTTATCTTTTGATCTATGCAAAAGTACACCCTGGAGTCCTAGTGCCCCATCACTCAGACTGGCATCCCTTCAGAGTGTCCCCAGACCCTGTCTAGACCCAGACCTGCCCACGGGAATCTATGGAGACATAACATCCATCCTCAACTGCCCAGGGCTGAATTGTACAGATGAGCTGCAGAATCAGGATGTTCCCCGTGGGCAGGTGTAGTCTGTGGTGCCTCTGGCAGTCTTTTCTACTTCAGATGGCCTCAGATGGGGGCAGAGGACAGGAGGTCTCATTTGTCCAGTGAAACGTTGCCTTACCGTGGTCATGCCTGATAGATCTGTGTTTCATCTCTGACCTGTTAAAAAGATGTTAATGCTAAGTTGGTACCAAGAAAATGGAGGGTTGTTTCTTGCTCCATGATTGCACTTACCTACATCTTCATTCATCTTACAGGCCCCACAAGAAATTAGGGAGTCTGTCTTCGAAGCAGTAGCTGTGTTGGAGTCATTTCAGTTAGGGGAAGTTGTTTCAGACTTGTGGGTTGGAAAAGTTATCTATTGGGGAAAGAAAAAAAAATGAAAATAAAAAAGAGAGAAAATAAAACAAAATTAAAAGGAGCAAATCAGCTTCTTAGTCTAGCAGGTTTACACCAGCAGTCTGTACTTTCACACAAACCCAGGGCACAAACACCAAAATGCACACAGATTCGTGATTCCAGGATGCTTGTAATGGCCAGCTCGATTGCAAATTATTTCTTTGGGGGACAGAAAGCACTGTGGAAAAAAAATGTGTATTATTCATAAAAATGATTGTCCTGCTCTCTTGTATACCTCTGCAATTTATTCCGTAACAGCTTTTTACTTCAAAGAAATCACTAGCTAATGACATTTCAAACTTAAAAAAATCCACTTATTCACAACCCTGTCCCCGAGGGAATTCCCGCATGTTATCAGAAATTTTTCCAAAGATCATTAACAGATATTACAAACCAATTGAAACTGAGTATTTCCTTTGCAAATTACTTTTAACTTTAGAGCTATTGAAAAAAAGACATTGAGTGATTTAATTTACTTAATCTGTCTACAGATTGCAGCTATATGCATATCCTGTTATTGCATTTCCAACAAAAAGCATATACAACTATCCTTAATAGAGATATTTTTCTAAATTATCGTACAAGATCAGCAAGATCTCTGAAGATATTAATGTTTACTTTTTCATTTAGAAAATTTCACTCCAGAAAGAAATAGGCACCTTTATTCTGTTGTTATCTGAGAAAAAATAACACACCATAACACCGATTTTACCTGCTATTTTAATTAAAACTCCAATAATCACCACATCTCTGTATCCTTTGAGGATATGTTCCACTGATTTTTCTGAAAAATCACTGTATTTTCATTAGGCTGTGAAGCCAATGTTTTTGAAACACCTTACGCAGCAATGAGTGCACTGCACATGATCCCCTATCTTGTACCAATCCAAAACAGCTAAGTGTGGAGCAAGCTAATTCAGCAGAGGAGGGCTGGAGAAGGTATCTGTTTCTCCACCTTATTGCTTTAAACTCCTCCCAGAGAACCTTATGCCTATCAGCACCACTTCTGCAGGAAGTATGGAAAACATCTTATCCCCATGAATATTTACTTTGTAGCTTCCTGGCTTAGGTTCTTGCTCTCTTTGCAGATAAAAGATAAGGACTTGCACCCCCTGAAGCTCAGGTGGACTCTGAAGGTATTTACTCTGAATGGTAGTGAAGGCAGTTGCTACACCTCGTGTACTGCTCAATCCCGAACACGTGTTATGCACATTTTGCCAGGTTGCTCCTCGTAGACACGTGGCCAAAGCAATGCATAGTTTGAGGAGGTGAATTGGGATTAGCTGCTGAGAAATTCTGCTCAGTTGAGCTGGTGACTGTCTGGCCAAGAGGCATGAGCAGAAGAAGGATTTTAGATGTGTTACGATCTTCATTAGCAAAAATGCGGGTGATGAATTTAGGGGGGCTGTGATTTGAGATCCTGGACTTGGACATCTATATCCCACACAAGTTTCAGTCATTTCCTTTTGTGGCTTTGGGCCCAGGGATGACTATTCAGAGAAGGACCCAGATTTGTCATAGCAAAGAGGTGCCTAAACATCTTTCTGTATCTTACTTAAAATGGTGAGACAATTGTGCAGAAAGGGTGACAGAGGATTTGCAGGTGCTGGTTATTGTTGCACCTCGCTCAGATATTCTGCATCTTCCCATCAGCTGTGTCAGAGGACTAGGAGCAACCTAGAGAACTCTCCATTCACAGCACTACTTAACTCTCACACTCCAGATGTTTTCCTTTCCTGGGTTACAAGAAGAAGATCTCATGGTTAAAAGGATTTTTTTCCCGGTGCATCCAGTGCAGGGGCCAATTTTGAAACTGTATCAGAAGCTGAAAAGTTTGCTCCCTGAGGTACTCGAGGTCCTGGTTTGTCCTATGAACATTGAGAGACTAGGACTTTTTACTGTGGTCCCACACCATTAATATGTAAGCTTGTTCTATTCCACCATCCCATGGTGGCAGGTGGGCATAAGAAAGGAGATGGGGTGGCTGCTGTTGAGCAAGGAGCCTCTGCACAGGTTAGTGGCTTGGGTTTAACCCACACTGCACTCAAATAAATGCAAAGGGAGGATGCTCTGCGCTTCCTTTCTCCTGGTGAAGGTTCAGTCTCTCAAGTTTGTCACGTTCCTGCTCTTCATTCACTCACATGAGCTGTGTCAAGACACGTCTCTAGTCACAGTCCAAATGCCTAGTTCACAGCCATCATAGCACTGCGGGTGTCAGTAGCTGCCACTGCGAAGTCCTGCTGCTGCTTCTCAGGATCCCCTTTTTTAAGAAGTGTCTCCCTCATCCTTCTGTCATACACATGGAACTGTCACTACAGTGTCAGATCAGATGGTGCGTCCGGAAAGCCAGAGCCTCAATGCATTTGCCAGTGGCTTTCACTTTGCACTAGCAGCACAATCTCTTGTGCGCACCCAGCTCTGGGAATGGTCAGTTCAGTGCTGGAGCTGCCTTTTCCCTCTTCCCTCCCCACCACCTCCCCTCACGGGTGCCTTGTGTTGCTTCTGCTTTAATACAACGGGTCACCCCATGCTCTGGGGCTACTTCTGCAAGGGGGACTGGCGGTGGAAGCCACCACCGTGCCTCCATCAGAGGTGACCTGGACTTTCCACCTGCCAGTGTCAGGCGCTGCGCTGTCAGCTGCCAAACTGGCACGGCTCCACCGGCTGCGGCAGCTGAGCATCTCTGTTGTCACTCAACCCAGTACATCTCCATGGAGTCTGATAACACATCTGCTAATTAATGCCAGTTGTGATCATTGGTCAGATCCTCAACTGGGATAAATTGACACGGTTCCATTTAAGCCTGTGACAATTAGCGGCAGCTTAGAGCTGACCCGGTGGTTTTCTTTATAACGTGGATATGCATCTTGTTGAAAGTGAATAAAACGCACCAACTAATTGCATATAAACTACCAAACAATCAGAAAATGAAATGATTGTCAGTAACTCCCAGCCGGGGCCAAATTACAATGGTGACAAAGAAGTGATGGCCCCAGATATGTTAACAACTCTCCGAGCTATTCAAGCTCCTTATAATAAAAATAATTAATAATAATAGACGTGCTTCTCGATACATTCACCTTTCTGTGAGGAAAGCCTAATGAGTCTGTCTTTTAAAAAAGAAACTATCAGGAAATTCAAATGCCATTCTATTAACTTGTAAGCATCGCGTTTTACATTTTAACAACTGAACAGATCAAATCTATTCTTGAATTTGGTTTTTAAGTCCTAGAAGCAACAACAATAAGTTAAAAGGAACAGCCCGAGAACCTTCTCAGGATTCCTTTTCTGCTGTTTGTCAAAATTTCATTTCAATCAATACTCCCACCCTGCTAGGTCATATCACCAGTCCTCTCAACCATAGTAAGCAGAGCTGTAGTAAGTATTAAATCCTAGCCAGAGTCAAGTAAGGCACTCCTGGAAACAGAGCAAAAGTTTGATAGGTTGTGTCAAAAGGAACTGCTGTTGTTATTATAATTTATTATTGGTTAAGCACTGACAATGTGCTCAGTTCTGCTGATTAAGTTCTTCTGAGCAAGTTCTACTGATTAGCTTCTAAGGACAACACACTGTACTACAAAGAAGGTATGTGACAGCTATCAAGACTTTTGCTTTCAAGGCTCACTTAGCAAAACAATTACATGCCAGTTATGCAGGTTTTATGAAAAAAAGAAGGAGAGAAAACGCATAAACTGAGTAAATATCATGACTTTTGTGTTTACTAATTTTCCTACTCCAGATCTCGCACTTCAGTACTGTCTGACAGCCTCAAAGCTACACTAAGATTTGAGAAAGATCTAAAGCCTCATCCCCACTTATATTCAGTTTTAAGTATCATGCTATATTAAAGGCAAGCACACGGGCTGTATTGTTAGGATCTGTCTTTGGATTTGAGACTCGCTTCCTGGAAGAGCAGAGACGACTCAATGGGGCCAGTCCGAGACAGACAAAAGTCTGAGCAACCTCACACTCACACACACATCTCCTTTATGCCACAACACAGACTGGACAGTTAGCCAGTGCTCCAGTTAGCCAGATGTTGGGCTAAAGCCATTGCAGTGATTCTATTCCTAAGAGACAGGTGAACTTTGTGCCTGGTTTACATCTACTTTAGCATGTAAAAGAATCAGTTTCTTCCTCCACATTATTTATGTACAGTTTGCCTCCAGGGTGCCAAATTCCCCAAAACATGCATTTGGTGGGCAAATAACACGTACTCATCTGTGTGTACACAACAGGAGGTGGTGCTGAGGATTGCTTTAAGAACCACTGGCCAAATCTGAGTGTCAGGAGGGTGCCAAAGAGACATCATCCCTTGCCCTGACCAGGCAACACCTAACCTAGGCTTTCTAACTGCAGCGCTGCCAGAGCTCCAGCTGTGCAGATGTTCTTAGAAGAAAAACTCCCTTTTGTCTGCCGCTATCCTCTAGCCTGCACACTTCCCTAAATCCCACCAGAACACTTCTGGTTTGGTTGGGTTGTTTTTTTTTTTTTGTAACTGACAGAGGGAAGTGAGTTCTTACATAAATCCTTTGTGTGAAGATCAAACTGTGTGCATGTATAACTATTATCTTTTTTTAGGGGAAAATCTGCCCTAAAATAATCATTCCATGTTATCCCTGCAGAGCATCTGCACCACCTTTTAAAATGCATCCATGGCCACCCTCAAGACTGGACTCAACACCAGCAGGCAGCAGGCTGCAGCTAAAGTCTCCGTGCATGTGGGGAGGGCAGAGCGTGGGCAGCCCAGGGCAGGATCGAGGTCAGGGGCAACGCAGCTGGAAGGGACCGTAATCCGAGTTGCTCTTTGAAGACAATGTCAGCCTTTGTACTGACAGCAGCTGATGGGGTAACATGGGAGCTGGGCCGGGGCATGTGAAAAAGGTGTTTCTTTACCTAAGCCAGCTTGGACTCCTCAAGCATCCAGCTGGCAGAGCCTGAAGTTTTCAGTCAAACCTTGTAAGTTAACATTAGTTTACTACTAGATCAAGGGGTGGAGGATTGGGTTGAGAAAACATTGCCTTTCATTCATAAACTCAGAAACATTGGTAATGGAGAAAGGAGAATTGGCACAAAAGATCAGCTGATTGCAGTACTATTGGGAAATTCTTTTTTACAATAATAGCTAAAGAAGAAGGACCCCAAATGACAGTAGCACAGCAATTTTAGGAACAATTTCAATGTGCCTTGGTGTTTGACACTTTAACAGCTTGATTACAATCTCGAAACATGACCAAGTATTAGACATAGCGTAGCCCCCACATAGGACACCAAGGAGTAGCACAACCAAGGAGTAGCACAACTCCCTGTAGCAGCATACCTTTTGGAAAGCTTCCCTCTCTCCCTCTTTTGCTCTTTCAGTTCTTCTTTCTCTTCTTGTGCTCCAAATTTTCTCGAATGTAATATAGTCAGGATTTTATAACCAGCCCTAATTAAAGGAAAGGAAAAAAAAAAGCAGCTCAAGCTTTCTTACTCAAGGCCATAAAAATGGACTCACACTCCAGTGTGACCATCTAAGAGATGGATGAACAAATTCCATTAAAATAACAACACTCTACCTGTGCTCATCCCCCAGCAAAGTTTCGGCCAAAGCCAGAACTAAACCCTAATCTAGCCTTTATTAAAGTGGAGAATAAATCCACTTCCTTTTATTCCCCCATTTATTTTCTGCTGCTGTGATTTTCCAAATTTCAGGCAAGCTCATGACCAAGAGCTTCAGGGCCAAAAGGGGCTGGATGTGCCATATTCCTGGCCCAAATGGAAGCAGGAAATACTAAACATCTTGCATGGAAGCCTGTTCTCATCAGGTTTATAGCCCAGCTTTTTCCATCAAAAGCAGTGAGGATGGTACAGACACAGTTCAGAAATGCATCCAAGCATATGGGAGTATAGCTACACTAATCCTCCTTTTGAGCTTCATCCAGCAGTAAATCAGAGCCACACCGGAGAGAGGAATAATGCAATAACTTGTGGAAAAAGCATGGCTCCTTTCTATTAGGTTGGGGAAAATTAAACATGACTCACTCTTCTCCTTAAAAACCTTAAAAACTTAACAGCACAAAGCATGGCAGAGACCAGAAAAAACTCTTCAGCCCGGGTACACTGCAGGCTATGCACGCAGGGCAATCACTGCTGGGACAGCATCAGCAGCCTTGCAGGAGTAGTGAGACAACTGCCTGGGCAGCAAAACTCACCCGTGAGACTGTGAAACACCTCCTTGCAGGGTTAACCCACGCCGTGCTTAGGTGGCTGCAGCCACTGTCCCCAGACATCCCCCGAAAGCATCACTGCCAGAGTTCAGAAGAAGGGGTGCATGGCCTTATTTTCACAGGCAGAACACAGGGTGCTCTGTCTGAGGGAGCAAAAGGGCCTTGCTGAGCTCATCGGAGGACAAGAAGGCTCTATGGCTGTGGCAGGGCCTGGAGGGTGTGCCATCAGAGCTGGCTTGAACGTGGGAGTGGAACGGTCAGCGCAGGGACACCCTGCTCCACGGCCAGGGGCTCTGGTCTCACCTGCCAAAAGCAAAAGCAACAGAAAAAGCTACAAGTTGAGATCTGCGCCAAGTGCTTGAGATGCTTTAGCAGCAGTGAACATGACGAGCAGGGCTCAAGCCCTTCATTGCTTTTTCCCTATGCCCAAAGTGAAGGAAGAGATTTTTCTAACAACTGTTCTCCACAGCCTCCAAATGCTGCTCCCCAAACCTCAGGCAGGGCACGGAAAGAACAATTTTCAACAGAGCTTGCTGTGGGAGTGCTGATGGCTTAGGGAGATTAAAAAGAGCTGTCAGCTGACAAAACAAGGTGGGTAGTTAGGAATACTAGTTAGGAGAAGGTTTGGCTAACTAGCAAGCAACAGGAAAAAATAAATACAGCTCCACACACAGAAGCGTGTACACATGCAGAGACAACCTACCACTCCGGCAAAGAGCCCATTGTTTCCCCACATCAAAATCCATCATTTTCTTGATTTACATTTATTGCCCTTTCCTGATTAAAAGCTGGAAGAAATCATATTTATCTCTTTTGTTAAAGAACTAAATCAGTACATTACTTGGTGAAAAAGCACCTAAAACACCCAGATCTTCAAAATTACTGACCAGAATCTTGTCTGGTGTAACTCAGCCTCGCTGTGTTGATGTCTACAAAGCAGAGCATCTTTACCTCAGCTTAAGATCTGCCCCCATATGCTGTTTCTTTAGAACAACTTGTCTTCTCTTCTTTTTATTTTTTTTTTTTCCAAATATGCATCTGGTTTAAGGTGACTTTTCCTTTCCCAGCATATGGAGCTGAATGATTATGACGATTTACATTTATTTTAAATCAGAGTCTACTAAATGGAAAAATAAATGCTAATATGTTGATATGGTTTACTTCTGAATGAATTATTGATAGGAAAGAGTAGTTGCAGCTATCATAATTACTGATTATTAAATAAATATATTTTGAATTAGAGACCTTTGATTAAGAAATCGCTTTTTTGTCTGAAAATAGTTTCCCTGCTGCTAGTGTAAGAAATACCTCACATTACTCTAAATAAAAAAAAAACCACCAGGTTGATGAAATTATTCTATTTTTTATCTTTTCCTCTGCTCTGTGAACTTGCCAGTGCTTTGTGCATATTCCCTTTCACCGCTTCTCTCCTCTAATCAGTTAAGTGAGGCTTTTTCCCCTCTGTTGTTTGTGTGGATCTGTCACACAGCACCTAGAGACACACACAAAAAAACCCACGTTTTGGATAGGAAAATGCAAAACACAAAAACTAAAGGACTGAGGATTAGATACCTGAAACTCCTCTCAACATTTTCTTTCAAGCTGAGCACGTTTCATATTAATGGTGTCTCTTTAACATAAATAATGATCTAATGAAATAAATATGAAATCGAAAGAATCATAAAAAGAATTTTACATTTAAGAATGCCATCTGTGTAACACTTAGCCTAACAATGAAATCATTTCAGTGCCAAAAGAGCTCACTCTGCTTCCAGCACAAGTTACAGAAAAGGGTAATAGTTTTGCAGAACGGCATAAAAGTCTGAGTTCTAGTGCAGAAGGAACACCTGAGCTCACTGTGCTTCACACAGACAATGGATCTCACACGTGAGTTTGGAACTAGCCCCTGCTAATGTTTCCACCTTGAGTCATCACAAATTTTTGATGTGGCTGCTGATTTTTATCACAAGGAAGTTCAGATAATCAGAGGAGAGGATTTTGTGGGTCAGCGCAAGGGTATCTGGTGACAACTATTACACTGGTTCTCTGCTTTCCCACTGGGCCAAACTGTCGTGTAATCCGGAGTCAGTTTTGTCTGGCTGAAGAGCACAGGACTCAGAAAAAAAGACCCCCTTTAATTATATCCATAGCAAGAGAAGCTGCCCCCGTGAAGCACTTACGTAGGACTCAACACCAGACCTAACATCAGCTATGAGAACCAGCTTCTTAAGTCACAGGCACGCACCAGGAAGACCCGTGCTGGAGGATGGAGATGCTGTTTCATGAACTGAGAAGCCAAGGCTCTTGCTGTGTGCGAGGCAGCACAGCAGAGCCATGTAGAACACAATGGAGATTGTTTGTTTATACCAGCCAAAGAGAAGGGAACATATTTGTTTTGAGTGAGCTGTGTTAGAATACATATTGTTTTATATGCCCGGGCCTCATTACGCATTGCTAGTCTTCAATATGGATCAGATCCTAAAACTGTTCAACATACTGAAATAAATGTGAGTTCTACCCACAGAACATCTCCAGACTTAGGCCTCATGTCTATCAATGTCATCTCAAAAAAACAAATGTTCAGAAAAGAAAAACAACAAAAGTATCTTAGAGACAGTGGAGGATGCTCACGTGCAGTAGATGCCATTCAAGGAGATGCTGAGGAATGACTTGGAGAGGGAGAAATCCACATAACAGGAGTGCAGAACAGGCTGAGCCTGAAAGAAAATGAGAAATAATTAAGGTTCACTGAAAGAAATATGACTTGTACCAGCCAGGTTTGTATTTTAGAGGTTATTCTGAAACCAGGAGGAAATTCTTCCTTCACATCAGGGATGCGGCCGCATTACCATCTCCCCAGGCAAAGGTGGCCACAGCCCATATTTTGCTTAAAGACATAATCGTGAGACCATCCAGAGAGGAAGAGTTAAAGCCCTGCTCAATAAACAACCTGGAGTGCTGTACGCTGTATTCATATAAGGGAAGGTACGAGCCAACGGAGAGAGATGTTCAGCTGCAATCAAAGAGGATCTGAGTCTAACCGAGCACTCACATGACAGTTGGGATCATTTCGGATCCCTTCCAATGAAGATAAAATAGCATCAAAAGCAGGGAGCCTTTTTTTCTTTCTTTTAAGGATGAAAACACAACATCATTAGTCAAATTTACTCTGAACTTCCACCTCCTCATGTTGATTTGTACTCAGGTTGAGTAAACATATCTTTCCATCAAGGTAAATAAATGTAAAAGCCTATCAGTAACTTAATTGCTTAACGAAGGATGCAGTGTGGGGTGTAACACTGTTTTTGACTATACTGTTGAAGTTAACAACCTCTTAAAAACACCTATTATACAGCTTGACAGTAAAAAAAAATCTGTTCCTTCTTGAAAATTTGCTTATAAAATCTCAACCACTTTCCAATCACTTTATTTCCTAGAGTCAGGGAGGGGGTGAAAACCTCCAAGGACAATTTTCCATATGGACCAAGGTAAAATAGAGTTTATTCATTTGAAGCCCTGTCCTTTGTGGGCCTGGACACCACAGAGATATTAGTCCACAGTAAAGGCAGAAGTTCTACAGCGTGGGAGGAATATCTGCAAATGCAAATGGCCACAGCACTGAGCGGGACCACTCGCTGGGGTGGGTGGGGGGCTCAGCCCACAGATGTCAGGCAGGAACCTGATCTCGGATGCGTAGCACACACCTAGAGACATATGGGAATGTGCCCTCCTCTGTCCTTGCACACCTAGTGCCCTGGATTGAGAGGACTCGAGGGAGAAAGCAGTTGTTCCCATTAAAATCAAACCATTAAATAGAGGTGCAGGGAAAATCAGCTCTCCGGTGAGAGGACAGCAAGGGAGGAGGGTGTGCCATGAGTCTGAGATCGAAATCTGGCTCGCGGTGGGCAGGCAGGCAGAGTGCAGAGGCGCAGCTGCCAGCCTGACATGATGGATCAGAAAAGCTACTAAGGAGCTGTGAGAGTCCAGGCAATTGAAGCAAAGCAAAATACAAAAAGGCAATAGGTCAGCTCATCTCTGCGATCTATCAATTAAACAATCATCCACTTCTAAGGGCGTATGATGTCCTACGCAGTAGACATCTCAGCACGTGATCACTACCATGATTGAAGGACGGGTTTACCAACAGGAACTGATAATAATTATTAGTAGGAGTGCTGATAATTTTGGATAGGTCATCCTGTAGTGAACCCCTCTGCGGAATAACATGGCTGAGCATTTGGGCTTAATTCTACAGTCCCGTATCAGCTTTACACAGCCCATCGGAAAACAAAGGTGTGCTCTAAATTGTCTATTGCATGGGAGGCTTTCACCAAAATCTCATCCTCCTTCGGTTAGTCAGTAGCAGGGAGTGCCACGGAGTCAGCTTCAGCTGCTTTCTCCAAAGCCCTTTCAGAAATACTCATTTCTGCTGGCATCACTCAACAGCTCATTGTTAGGATTTGTTCTCACTGGCATGCGTGAGCTGAGACCGATACATGGGGCAGTGCAGAGTGACAGCCTTCAGCCCCAAAAGTGGGGACCTGCTTCCCTTAGCAGATACCTGCCTTGACACTGGCTCTGAAGGATGCAAAATTCATCTTCCCCCTCTCATTTGCCTGCGTTAAGCTTAAGCATGTTCATCCAAATTAGCAATCAGGCAAACTGTGCATGCAGAAATCTGCACTTGTACAAACCGTGCAGGTTTTTGTAACATTCCAAGATTAAATATCTTGACAAAAGATGAAAACCCTTTAACAAATATGCCCCTAGAGAAAAGTAACATTTTTTTATCCCATTTACTGTCAAATGACAGAAAGAAAGTATAGCTGAACACAGCCCTATAGGTTGATTTGTTGCTTTAAATAATGTCACTAACACCCAGATATCAATGTGATGGTGCAGTAAAAAAAAAAACAAAACAAACAACAAAAAAAGCTCACATTGAGCTAGATTCGATTACAGGCCTAGAAATTGAAATTAAGTCTGATGCTACATGCTTAATTCATGCTTGTGTGACTGAGAAAGGGAGTATCTGGTTTACCTTGAATCTCCTGCCTTACGTTGGTGAAAACATGACCCATCACATTGATTAAAAAATATGTAGCTTCCGTGATATTGCACTGGCAGGACAAGACAAACACTTCTTTGTCCTCAACAGACTATGTGATATAAAGAAAGCTGTTCAATGTCTTTTTGCTCAATTCCTACCTGGGTCTTACAGCTCTGAAGTATGGGAAAAAAATATGATGACGTCTCATAATGAGAAGCCAAAGAATCTTCTTTAATAAAAAAAATAATAAACATTCGTCCCTCAAAACCCACAATCCTCTCCTGACCACATAGTTTGAAACAGGTGAATATAGGCAATTATTGGATGTTACGCTGGTCTCTGCTTATCTCTTTGGGCTACTACACCCAGTATGGTTTAATACCCCCAAAATTCCACATATCTTATCAGTGGAATTTCAACCAGCACACATTTGACTACTGATGTCACATATGGGGCTGGGACTAACTTTTCTCCTAATATGGTGATGGCACAGGCACTATTTAAATGATTCCTGAGCCTTGTAAATATACACCAGATGTATCTTTTGTAAATGTTACATTTTTCAACATCTCAGCATTTGTGAATAGTTGAAAGTGATGCCAGCCATGCTTTAATGGGGCACGGAAGCATACTGCATTCAGAGAAATGGCACACCATTGCAATAGTCAAAATTACAAGTGCTGTCAAAAAGCTCCATTTTCACGTTATTGATTAGCACCAGGTAATGCAGCTCTCCTCAGACGTGCCTGTTTCAGGGGATGTTTCCCTGCACGTGGGTACACGGAGAGGCATGTGGAGCTCTTAGGGCTGCCCTAGGGAAGAAGAAAGGCAGAGCCCTGGAGAGCCAGATGTGCCCCCTTCCAGCCACTCTGGATGGCCAGAGGTGGAGCAGGAAGGGGTGAGGGGACTGCTGCTCCTGCAGCCATGGTCACCACCCGCTGCCGAAAGGCAACCACAGGGATGGAAACACCGTCCCTGGGCCAGGGAGGAATCAAAGCACAGCTTTCCCACCAGCACTGATGTTGTTGGAGGCTACAGCAAGTTTTCCTGTGGCTCAGGCTCCTGCTGCTTGATCCTTCCTCATTGCAGGAGTAACCTGGCACAGGGAGAGGCATCTCCCATCAGGGACCTCTCCTGGAGCATGGGGTCAATTCATTAATCTGTAAGAAGCGGACACCTCCTGGGCTTTCCTGGACCTCTTTTTTCCCCCAAGCTTTTCCTGGCTTTCCTGTGTGACTGGAGAAATCCCACAGATGACCCAGGAGCACATGTGTGTGACAGGCTGTGGGGAAAGTCACTTCCCCACTTTCTACCTCCTGGCACTTACCCTACCATTGCCACCAGCTCCTGACTGCCTTGATGGTCCCCCTGATAGCACCAGGTGGTAGGAAGAGCTGTCAGAAAATCCATCAACTATCACATTTGCCTGAAAACACACTTCTCTGCAAAATTTGGCCCCCAGCTGTCCCACAGATAAGAGGAAAGGCCTTTATAATGCTGCACAGTGACTGTCACTCACAAGGCAGGGTGAATTTGGTGCTGGGGTTGCACAGCACACCTCAGTCCAGCAAGTCAACTAAAATCGGGGCTAGGTGACACATGACAATGAACTTAGAGGGAATGGCCTAGATGTAATGCCCCACTACAAGTATTATTTCCAAGTTCACAGGCTTGCAAATTAAAATGTCCCTGGATGGCTGCCATAAGAAAGAACATTAAAAATCAGGGGAAGAGGTCTGGGCATCTGTTAGAAGCATCTAATATATACCAAATGTGTATGCTGAGCTTCTTAGATATATGCATTGCTGAAATATAGCCTACGACTAATGTAAAAGCAGAAATATTTTAATTGTATTTTTCCATTTGATATTCAGATGAAAAAAAAAAAATCTTATTAAACACAACACTTGGCTTTGTTATTTTAATAAAAAATAAGTTGTTGAGGAAAAGAAAAGCAAAACTACTGATTCCCTTCCTTATGATGATCAAATGAGCCTTTCATGTTTGTATCTTATACTTCACTTTTTAGCATTTTGAGGCAAATAGGAGATATCAAAACTTAGTAAATAATCAAAGACTTATTCGGTTTTTCCAAACTGTCATGCTGCTTATCTTGTAATAACTGATCTCTTAGGTAGCATAAGCTATTTAATTGCTACTGAAGATTATTTGAATGAAAAAAAGAGACGACATTCTCCCTTACCCCTCAAAAAGACAAAACTATGTTCTTCAAAAAGACACATGCCGACAGATAGATTCTGATCTCTTCTACACACGCACAAGTGCAGTAGCTAATTTTACAAGATTTGATAGGAGCTGCGGATCTGAGATTACACCCTGTCCTCCTGACTGCACATTCCACATGGAAAGTGGCTTAATTTGGAAATAAATTTTGTTGCTGATAAATCCAGACTCTGTAGTCTCTGGGCATCTGAAGTATCAAACCTATTCTATTCTTTTAAAAAGCAGCTAAGTGTGCAGAGCAACAGTATTTTAAAGGGACTTTTTACAGTGTTGGCAAAGTGTGTATTCATGTATCCCCCCTGACATGATAGACTGTAATGGCTACGGTCTGTCATGTCAACCATCTGCATATTAAACAGTCCCTAAGTACACATTGACACAGCAGACCCTAATAGCTCTGAAGCCGTAACAATCTATTGAGTCAATAATATGGATGTTAAAGAGCATCTCCTGTACTTCCATCAATACCTTTTATCTTTTCCTTAATTTGTATCTTCTTTTTATATGTATATTTGGAGCTAAGGTTTTAGGAACCTTTATCCTTGAATGTGCTGCCACAGATGTGAAACATGTGGCACAGGCAGGCAGTAGCAAAATCCTTCCCTGGTATCTGGGCCAGATCTTAAAATGAGGACTGTAATATTTTCACCCTGGCAGCACACATTCTTCTACGTAAGGTGGAAATAACCCCTCCTTTCAGCTGGACCAGAGACAGAGCTCATGAAAAGCCCAGGAAGGATTCCTGATGATTTCACGGGCTTTGGATGGAGCCCAGTGTGATGCTACTCATTTCCTATTATACATTTCCTTCTAATTAAATGAAATAGGTCACAAGAGGAAAATGAAACAAAAGACAAATGTATTTACTTACAGTAAT
>VWZY01000981.1:21817-34344 GCA_013399075.1 Chloroceryle aenea | reverse complement strand
CGAAGAGACGCCGGGCCCCCCCGGCTGCGCCGCGGGGTGGGGAAGACTGTCCCGGCCAGCGACGGCGGCCAGGCGCCTGGAGCCAAGCTCTCCGCCCGCCCTCCGCCAAAATGGAGGATGCGCACTTCCCTTGCGCGGCTCCTTCCCCCCGAGCTGGCCATGGCTCTCACGCCCGCTCCTTCGAGGACTTGGAGAACTCAGCCTCCCGTCTAGCGCGCAAGTCCCTCTCTACCCCATTTACTCATCCTCCTCTGCCCAGAAGAGGGAGAGAGAGAGAGCAAATACCCGCCCAGCCTCCTCTAGCCGGTATCAATTCGTGTCAACCACGCGGCGCAGTGGAGAGAGCCTCCTGCGTCCGCAAGGAGATGGGTTCAAGCCGCTGGCGCCATTTCCAGCCCGGAGCTGGCGGGACCAGCCTAGGGAGCCTGCAGAGAGCAGCCTTCCTATCGGGCAGCGCTGAAGTCACTTAAAGTCTGACTCCTTCCTCCACCACCCTTGGTATGTTTGGTTAATAATTTTCATCACTGGGAGAGACCAGAAATTTTCTATCTTCTGTTGTCACAACAATAGATCTAATTTCTTCCTAATGGTCCTACCGGAGACATAGACTTAAGTCAACAATTCAAGCTAAAAGCGTCTCCAACATTATTATTGTATGTTCCTGATGGGAAATAATGATTTGTTCTCACTCTATCCTAGCTGTCTGATGAAGCTTGGAGGGGGGGAGTCACCTCAAGGCTGATGACAGCTTGCACCACCATTGCTCACACTGGAGAAACAGAGGTCAGATGATGGCAAACAGCTCTAACACAACCACTGCCAAGAAGGAAAGTACCATGGGAAGGAATTGCCACCTGTTTTGAAGATTCCTCAAAGAGAGGAGACTTTGGAGGTATTCCCCTGTAATTTATGTTCATAATAACCAGACAGCTGTTGAAATTTCAACACTGAATCTCTCATGCTCCATCGTCAGCTGGCTCCTAACCATTTTCATTATTAGCCTTGAATGTCTTCTGTGTTGGTAAAAGTCAAAATCACATTAGTCATCCTCCACATGACATAGTTTCCAACCTTCATAATTGCACATCTAAGGATGTGTTCTACAGCAGTGTACATCCATGAGCATTTTAAATTCTGAGGAAGTTCAGAAGAAATTCGGGAGGACTTAAGGACATGTTTTTGAGAGCTTTGATGCATCTGGAGATGGATTGTAGAAAACAACTTTTTCTAATTTAGAACACATTAAATTAAACCTTTCACTCTTATTAAAAAAGTAACCAAAGAACACCTTCCTTTTACCACTGCCCAAGAAACAGATATTATCCAACAGTGTTATCTAGGACTTTTATGTAGCAATAGACCATTTTGTACAGTTCAAATAGAAATTGTAACGGCTTTGCTTGCAATTTTGGAACTGTACTGAAATGTATTTATATACAAAAGCCTGTAATTCCAGAGGACCCTTGTTCCCCTATAGACACATAACCCTATTTTTGAATTTGTGTGTTCAAATGTAGAAAAGAAATAATTGAATACACCATGATTTTTCTAGTCTTTTTCAACTGACACCAGGAGATCAGAGAAAAATGTTCAGAGTAAATTCCTCTTCACCTGTAAAAGCATTTATAATTCAGATTATTTTTAAGAATAATCCAGACAGAGTAATTTATTTTTTTTTTAATGGTTTCAAAGAGGTAGCATTAGCTCAAACACTAAGCAGTCAAATCTCTTTGTGAATACCAGAGATCTGAAACAGATGTATTTATAGGCTTCATACTACTGCTTTCATGGACATGCCTGATGTCAACAACTTCACTAGAAAATGTCAAATGTATTGACTGGCAGTAGATAAATTCAACAAAGCTGAACCAACAGTATGCTCGATGACTTAGAATAAGAGTGACATCCTTCTATCTGCCATACAGTAAAATTCTCTCAAAAACCAGTCAGCTGTATTTGAACTGTGAAGGAGTAATCTGATACATTTTAAAGAGTTTATGTTGAACAGAAATCTGAAGAACAATACCATGCCAGTCTTCAAGTCATGCATAGTGTATAGTAGGAAGAGGTTGAACATAATTTAAAGCTACCTCCTGCTATCAGCAGTATTTATCTGTGATAAAGAATAGTGGCATTTGTTCTCGAATTAGAAGGACACATATTCCTTTTGCCAAAGGACTAACTCAGCCTGAACATGGTTTATATTTACGTCAATGTAATTATCCAGGTGTCTAGAACAGAGTTCTGAGGAATGAAGAGGAAATACTCGATCAAGGTATCTTTCATTACTTTATATATGTAACACGTTGAAAGTAAAGCTTCATGAAACCCTTTAGAACACCACTTACTACAACTGTTTTCGAGACTGGCTTGGAAAAAAAATGTGTTTGGAATACAGATGAAACTTATGTTTTTAAACATTTATATGTTTGTGTGTTTCCACCACCTGTGGAAGTGAAAAGGGAGTGTAATCCTTTGTAAAGTATGTGACCTCCAAATTGCTTTCATGTCATTGTTGGCTTCTATGCTGCCCCATCCCAAATCTTGTAATCTCTGCCTTACACAGTTTTATTTATACCCTATATCTTACTAATTTCTCTACTTTCTTCCCTTACTATTTCTGCCAATATTTCTCTTTCTTTTCTGTCTTTAGTCTCACTTATTTTGTCTATTTGGCCTCAATCCTCCTTGGCCATCGTGAAGAAAAAAAGTTGTGGACAAACTGTATTGGTTGATGGAACATGCCATGTTTTTATGATCATGGCATAATGGAATTTTGGTCTACTAGTTGGTTGCCCAACACAACTGCAAGAAATAATAGTGGAAGAAAAAAGGTTAAAAAAACTCAAACAAGCCAAAAATTAGTATCTTAAAACACTATGACCAGTAAAACCTCAATCATTTTGGTTTTATTATATAACATTTCCTCTATTGGTGTTCTGAAGACGTAAAGAATAACTTACGTTCTATCTTGGGTACCCTCCCCACAGAAGACATTTCAATACAGTAAAGACTAAGACTGTAATACCCAATAAAGTGTTGTTCTGAAATAACTTACAGTAAGTTTAGAATAATCAACATAATTTATACTTGGAAAATATTTGTATTAGTTTTTAAGTATAAGAGGGTTTTAGTTGGATAAACGTCTTGTCTTTATGGAGAAGAAATAACAGTGCAAAACAGAATATAGGACGTTAAGACTGGAAGAGACTTCCTATGTCACTGAATCCAGTTTCTTGCTATTACAGGAAACTGTGTTATATAATCCCTTCCAGAAACTTTTCAAGCTCCATCTTAATGATAGTTTGATTATGTTTACCCCCTACTCCTGTTGCAAATCTGTTCCAGAACTTCTTTGTTTTGGTGGTTAGAAACCTTCTTCTAATTTCCAGACTAAATTTATTAAAGAATCCATTTGCTTTTGTGCCAGTATTTGTCCTTTGGCTTAAATAACTCTTCTCCCTCCCTGGTGTTTACCCCTGATATATTTATAGACAGTAATCGTATTCCCTCTCAGCCTTCCTTTTGCTAGACTAAACAAAGATCTTTTAGTCTCTTCTTGCTCAACAGACCTTGCTTCCACTGGTCATTCTACTAGCTGCTATTGCCACCTGTCCCAGTCTGAACTCATCTGTCTTTAATGCAGATTTAAATTCCCATAATATTCCATTTTATATAGAATGACTAAATTGTACAGTACAGTAATATTTCCATATCTCCATGAAATACTGCAGTCTTGGGAATGTCGTTGCCCTTTTGCACATCTACATTAGACAATCACCATCTATTCTAGTAGTACCTATGTTCTTTTCTGCACCACTCATTTACTGGGAAAATTCTCTGTTAACAGCACTATTTTTATTAGCCTGCAAGTGCCTGACGTTGCATTTTGTATTATAGCAGTTTGTTTTGTTTCCATTAGTTCAATCATCAGGGTCATTCATTGTTTTTCCATATGACATCCCACTGCAGCTGTGTTGATGATGCCTAATTTTGTGAAACCAGCCAATGCAATAAGCTTATTTTCTCTTCTTTGCCAAACAGTAAGATAAGTTCCAAGAATAACTCCCAAAGTTATCTACTAGAAGACATGAGTTTGGTACTACCTGCTGCTATTTCCCTCATACTGCTCTGGAAAATAGCATCTTATCTCTGTGCTTCTCGATGTGTACCACAGCTTTTTTTGCTAGGGAGTCACCCTTTCAATGAAAGTGCTCTATTTAGGCTCAACTATCTTTATTATACATTATGCCCCTAGAAGAAAGAGCAAATCACTTCCATTTCAAACTCCTGACCTCAGTCCAGTTGATATGATTTAAGTAGGTCCCTTGATTTACCAAAATTTGCCTTGTGAAATCAAGACACTTGGATACAGACCTGCTTTTGTTTTCTTTCCAAAGCACCAAAGCAACTTTAGGATAATTTTCTACAACTAGCTCTTCTATACTGTCCTCAAACTTTAACTCCCAGTCTAAAATAGCACCGTTTCATTTTGCTGAGAAAAGATGTCAGCCATGATATTCAGCTGTATTTGGGGCCATGCCACCATTAGTAACATTTGTTCTCCAACTACTAAACCAGTCATGGGAAAGAAGAAGAAGAAAAAAAACCAAATTGATTTTTGCCACCACAGGGAGTTGAGGTGGCTTATATGTCAGACAGGTACTGAAGTCTGCACAAAGACAGCACTGAAAAGTGTGCAACTTGAAGGAGGATGGAATGACTCCATTTTAGCAGGAGGGAGCTGCTGCATGAACCTAGCTTCTCATCTTACCATAACCTATCTTTGGAGTAGCATCTGTGTATGTATTCATATGTATAAAGAAAATTTCTTATTTCTCAATCTGATTTCTTTCTAGGCTTTCATTAGTGGATCTAAAATTTGATAACAAATATTAACCAAATACTGGATTTGTTAACTCAAGCCTTTTCTAGTTTCTTCCTAAACAAGATCTTTCTACTTAGAGATTGAAGATCTCCTGTGAGGTGTCTAAGAACAATGTTGAAAGAAATGGAGTCATGATACAAAAATCTTCCACTCTGTTTCTTTCCATTAAATCTTGCATATGATATCCCTTTATTTTCCTGGTATTTCTCATACTGAGGAGCTTGAATAAGATCTGGCTCCATGAGGTGTAACGTGTAGTTTCACTATGGGCAAGTTGCTGCATGATAAAGCTGCTGCCAAAAGTAGTGATCCTGTCCTCTTCTTGATGACTAGCTATAAATTTCTGTCACCTTTCTATGCCAACATGAGCATTCGTGTAGATAAAAATTAGCCCATTTTCAGTTGCACCAACACATTGATCTTGCTGCTTGTGCAGTCAGACGAGTGATAGTGCCAGGTGAGGGAGCGCAGCGGGAAGCAAGGGGGAACAGGGTATATCCCATTTGTGAAACTGCACTGCTAGTCTGCATACATCAAACTGATGCTGCATATATGAAAAAGAATGAGTAAGTTTTGATTGGTGATCTGGCTTCTGCTTTATCTCAGTAAGACCCAGAAGGTAGTTTTTAACTGGTTATTAGCATTGTTTAGAGCTGAGAGAAAAAAACCCTACAAAATATGAAATAGTGAATTCTATTTCATAAGGCTTAAAATCGGTCAGCTTTTAAAACATTCTTGACAATTCCTGTAGGAAATTTAATATAAAAGTCAAGCTATTAAAACCATAATAAGATTCTTGTACTGCAAATCACCGTGATGATAGTTTTGACAATATTTTGACACATGCTTCATAGACAAAAATTCGAAAAGCCACTAATTTTTTGCAAACCTTTTTATTCTCAAAGCGAAGCCATTTTTCTTCAGTTTCATTTGAAGTGCCTGTTTTACCAATGAACAAAGTTGCTTTTTAATCAACATGTCCTTTTCTGTTGGATGAGGACTGTGCCATGCTCATCAGTACCTTCAGAATGGATTAATGCATTGCTATTCAAAATTCTAAAAGGCCATTTGGAAAAACTAGTTTTGACAGGACCTCAGTCAGGAAATTTACTACAGGATCTTTCCAGCAGGGCTTCAGTGAACTACAAGGTGAATGGGAGAATATGCGAAACAACACAGTCCCTCCCCTGCCATGAGACTCAAAAGAGGTGCCACACAGAGCCTTGCCTATGGGAATTATCCAGCCCTACTTTCCATGAAGACAAGGTTGTGTGATGAAACTCTCCTAAGACTCCTTACTGACCTTACCACTTCTTTGTTCAGAATGACTGTAAAATGAGACTTTGCACTTGTGTCCAGAAAACTAAAATTCTTCTTTAAAATCTGTCCTCATATTGCAGCCTCTTTTCCAAATACCACACATTTTCTCCCTTCCTCACTGTGTCAGCCAGTCCTTCATCCTCAAGTTCAGTCCCCTCACTGATGCACCTCCATCACCAATTCTGAATCTGGTGTGGTCTTCTCTTCTGTGGTCCTCCAAAGGTCCATCATTCCCTTTTAACTTTCTAGTGTCACATTACTGTCCCTTCAATCTCTTGCTCTCGCTCTAAAAGTATAGTCTTCTTTCATAAATATTTCTTCATTTCGTTCTAAAATATCCCTGTACTCTTTGTTTTAAATAAATATGTTATACACAAAAAAGTAATTAAAGCACTAGTAAGTTTGCAACGTTAGATGCTCACAGGTTAGGCAATGCGATGTTTCCTGCATGCCCATGTTGCATGCCCATGCAACTTCAGTGTGGTTCTAAAAAGGCAACTGTGAAAATGACAGCCAATTTGTGACATGGCTTTTGAGAAATGCCTCCCATATTCTCCACTCCCTGAAGCTGCTATCTCCTGTCTTTGAGTCTCACTGCCTACAATCAGCTCAGCAGGCACCTCCTCCTCCTCCCATTTGTCAGCTTATGCTGAGTCAGACTCAAAAATCCCCACTCTATGATCCAGCCTTCAGATCTGCTCCTGTACTTTCCGCCTCTTGAACTAGTTGTTAATGTCAATGTACATCTGAATGTATCCATTATTCCCAAATTGCACTAATACTCCTTTTGCAGATCACCTCTGTCTCATTCAGCATGTAAGGTGAATGAACATTCATCAATACCCTTCAATGTTTTGGTTTATTCCCATGTTAGGGCATTCAACTCATGCTTTTTTTTTTTTTTCAAGAAACACTCTTCTATGACCTAAATACCTTTCCTTGGGATGGTGTAATACTGGATGGTGTAATATATTCATAGTCCAGCACAAGAGCCTGGAGTGTGAGTATACAACCCCAATAACGGGGACTTGGGGGTTTTTGGTTGATAGTAAGATCGGGATGAATAAATAATACGCCCTGTCAGTCAAAAGGGCAGCCATATCCTGGGGTACATTAGGCACAGTATAGCTAATTGGTCAAAATAAGTGATTGTCCCACTCCACTCAGCATTGGTGTGACTTCACCCCGACTATGGTGTGCAGTTTTGGACTCCACAACATAAGAAGGTGAAGGGATAAGAGGGCATGACTTATGAGGAGTGGCTGAGGATACTAGGCTTGTTCAGCTTAGAGAAGACTAAGAGGTGACCTCATTGCTGTATACAGCTTCCTCATGAGAGGGAGCAGAGATGGATATGCTGACCTCTTCTTCCTGGTTCCAGTGTCAGGATGTAAGGCTGACTGGATGCAGGCTTCAAGCTGCATCAGAGTAAGTTCAAACTGGGTATTAGAAAAAGTTATTCACAGAGAGTGTGTTCTAGCACTGGAACAAGCTTCCCATGGAAGTGCTCGTGGCCCCAAGCCTGTCAGTGTTCAAGAAGCTTTTGGACAATGGTCTTAGAAATATGGTTTAACTTCTAGGTTGCCTTGTGTGGAGTCAGAAGTTGGACATGATGATCCTCATGGGTACCTTCTAACTCAGGATATTCTGTGATTCTTTTAACATCTATCACTGGCAGATGACAGTTTCACAAACATTACTTCATTTATCCCCATTTTATACACAGAAACCTAAGGTACAATTATATTAGTGTCAAAAATATGTATTATTTTGTCTACCTGTTTTGGATGGCTATGTTTGTCAAATATATGACATGTATTTTTACACTTTATTTGGCAATTACATCTGACATCAACTTCACTTGCAGCTGAAAAGTCTCCAGAGAATGAGGCCGAGTACCAAGAAAGTAAAAAGTATGTACTTCTCATTGCCCATGCCAATTCTGGATTAAATGAGTTTCAGCCTCATTCAGGATTCATGAGCCAAGGAGACAGTACAGTTGTTCAGGAGATACTCTTCTCTCCAAAACACGTAACCAACATTTTTCTTCTTTAAATCTTCTGCCTTAAGTCACTGTACTGTGTAGCTTTTGTACTAGATGAGGAAAGGGTCATATCAACAGCATGCTTCTTCATGACTTCATACTCTGAACACCAGGTACGAATGGCCTGTGGTAAAAATAGTACATGATCTCATAAATAAGAGACTATATCATAGTACATATATTCCAGGAGTTTGAATTAAATTTTCACAAGCCGCTTGAGTTCCAGTGGTCTCTAATTTTTAATGTTTTAGTCTCTGTAATCTTAACACTCTCCAAATTACTTTTAGGAGGTAACTTCCTAAAAGGCAACCTAGAAAAACAACCATCAGAAGTTCTGTCTTGCTGAAGCAAATCTACATCCCTGTGGCTCATCCAAAACGTTCATTACTCAGGGGTTCATAGAACAAGTTCTGGTGACATGAGCTCATAGCAAATAAAGCCAGGAGAAAGCTATCACCTGTGAATTCTGTGCAGCTCAGTCATTACGGGGAGATAAACTAGTATTTTGTGCTGTCTCTACCAGCTAACTCATGAATCCTGGATCCTAATCTGCATTCAGAAGGACCTTGCAATCCCTTTTCTTCTCCATCAGTACTTGCCCTCCAGCCTATGTCTCAGTCTTCCATTTTCTCACATATGTCCTAACTTCCAGTCTGAAGATGCACATCCTGGCACATCTGACACTTATATCCTAGTCTCCTATCTCTTTGAAACCTTGCTCCTGCTCCCATCCTTTCCTTATTTCAGTAAGCATTCAAACCTCTCAAGCTTATCTCCTCACATTTCCATATTCCAGCACTGCTCCCCTGCTCTCAGTTCTTGGCATTATAGAAACCTGTTCAGGAACAAGTACAGAGTTTGCACCTCAGATTCGAGCATATCGGCATGGATAGAATCTAAGAATTTATCAATCACAAGCTCATTTGTGCAAACAGAATTTTCAGGCTTACAGGAACATAGAAACATAAAAGCAGTCCAAAAAATGGCCTGTTTAGCACAGGATCCCATCTCTTGCAGGGGGTAATGGTGCAAAAGACAACATTTGAGTGATATCCCCCCAGATATTCTCTCAGCCAACAGCTAGTAACTTTCACAAATGTAGGTTAGTGGATAGAAATCATGAAGGAGATAGATGGAAAACAACAGGCTGCATATATTACCAAGGATCATAGTTAAATACATAGTTTCCAAGGTTTCTTTTGGAGCAGGAGATATTTTTGCATTTCTATGGGTTCTGCCCCATGGGTTTTGTATAATGTAGTTACCCATGTGCCAATTCTACTGATTCAGGATTTCAAGATACCTAACATTGACCATGTTGTAAAAACAACCCCAGTCACCCCAAAGTCATTGTTCTAAAGAACAGATGACCCACCGAGGTAGGTGGCTTGTTTCTCTACTCAGACATGAGATACCAGTTAATTTCTAGGCAAGGAAGAGGTAGAACCTTGATGCCACATGTGACAGAGGAAGCTCACAACCAGATGACTTACAGGAGAAAGCTTCACCTGAACTTAAAAATATAAATACCTTTACAGCAAAGCCAAATGTCATCAGTTTTAATGCTCTGAAAATTGTAGACCTTTAATTTAATGGGAAAGTGTCAACAGATACATTTTACTGATTAAAACCAAAATAGAATACTTGACTCTATTTCTGGTTATGTTGGTAAAACGTAAGTAAAAGTATTTAGCTGAAGTAAAACTATAAAGACACCTGTGAAGAAAGGTCCTAGGCTGGAAACTTTGCTCTACAAAGCCACTTTTCAACACACACAATTTAAAATGCCTAGAGATAATTAGTGGAAAATCCCCATTATGAAGAGCTCTCCATCATCTGATGACTAGGGATTCAGAGAACAGGAACTGATGTAATCATGCAATTCGTGCAATCTCGGAATGGGAAAGAAAGGAGTATCAGTTTTCTTACATTATACCTGGTGAGTCAGTGATAATAGCAGCAAAACTTATGATGGCAGAATTTAGAGAAACTGTCTGTAACTTCTGTGGGGCCCAGAAGTAAGAGGTGAGAAGTCACTTTCCACTGTACACAGGAGCAGCCCATAACACAATGTGATCCGTGAAGAAGTTTATAAAGTGCAATTGGGGATATTCCTTGTTTTCTGACAGTTAACACATGCAGTTAATCTGTAAGGGCATGCCACTCACATAGAATCATATAATCTTTTAGTAAGAGTGTGCAAAGAAGAAACAAGCTTTTTAATATTTCTACATGCAGACTCATCAGTTGGGAAGAAATGTTACCATCTTCAAGAGTCCAGGTCCTTTATCCTGGCCAGTGCTAACTGGGACACAGTGAAATATGACCCTTCAGCACTGTCTTGTAGGCAAGAGGATTATTATAATCCTTACACATATTAAGAACAAAATTTTAAGAGGTTGTAGGGAAGTTATGTTACAACTGTACTTAGCAAAGTTGTGGACCAGTACTGAAGTACTGTCATGGTTTAGGGTCAGGGTGGCCCCTTAGACATATAACAGATGCTCTCTGTTAACCCCCCTCCCTCCTCAAAAGGGAAGAGAAAAGAAATAAGGGAGAGAGAATTAGTGATTAGAAAAGGAAACTAGAACAGCTTTAGATGTAGTGTTGGGGGTACGATCTAGGGGAGAACTTGTAGAGTAGGGTGAATGGTTGGACACGATGATCCCATGGGTCTTTTCCAACCTAGATGATTCTGTGATTCTGTAATAATAATAAAAAAGAATATATACAAATATACACAAAACAGTTATCGAACCCAACCTGCAATCTCCTTTAAATACAGGAGGCAAAGGTGTAGGNCAGGAGAAAGCCTAATAGACTCTCCAGATCCTTCTGCTTCATACTGAATATGAAGTGTATGGGATGGAATCCTTTGTTGGTCAGTTTGGGGTCACCTGCCCTGTCCAATCCTCCCTGCAGGTGCAGCCTTTCACTTTCTGCACCCCCCAGTGTGGTAGACAAGATTCAGCAGAGGCCTTGGTCTGCAGACCAGTCTTTGCTAGTAACTCTAAACACGGGGTGTTATCACTGCTGGCAGCAGACACTGACTGGGAAAACAGGCTGCTAACTTCAGACAGTGCTGATAGTTAGAAGTACTGAACTGAAAAGTAAAATCACTGAACAGAATTCAGTTCTGTTTTCACTCGAACCAGGACAAGTACATAGTCCAAAACATGAAAAACATTAAAAACTAGACAAAACAAATGAGAAAATTATAGAGAATAACTAAAAGAGTGAAAAAATAGACTCACAATGTGGGGTTTTTTTGTCTCACAGGACTACTCTGTAGATGGTACAGTATTTCTGCACATAATTTGATTGTTTAGGGTAGTCTTGGTGTTTACTTAAGTGCCCAAATTCTGGATGTCTGAAGAGAGTAAAGCAAATCATTGTATTCAGAAGCTCAGAAGACATTAGCTTTGTACAAATTCTAATTTTATTTAAGATTTCTTCCATGGGAAACTTACATGGGAAACTAGGGAGAGAGTTTACTGCCTATATGATGAAGTGAGACATAATAGAACAAAATAGAACAAGAGAAGGTCACATGATGCACTGGAACTACTTCTCAAGCTTTGGTATGGATTCTTTATCACTACAACTGTTTTAATCACTGTTTGTTGTTTGCTTTCCTGAGATTTATAATATAACTCGTGAAAATTAATTCTGAGAACATGTTTTGTTCTATGTTCATTAGGCAGCCAAGGAGCTATTCTAGAATCAACTAGGAGAGGGGACACAAGAGCCCTTCCTGGCTTTCTGATCAGTGAAGCCATCCTGGACAACCTTTTGTCTGCAGTGGGGCCCAGATAGATTAACTAGAATCAAGAATTAGGCAAAAAAAAAAGGGAAAATGTCATGTGACACTGATACTACCAAAATCAGTTTGTCAGAAGAAGACTGATGAATTCCATGCTACTGATTATTTAAATGTGATTATACATAAGTAGATGGCACCTCAAGGAGCTAGAGAAAAAGAAATTCATCCTATCACAGGGCACCACTGAAAAGAGACGGTCCCCTTCTACTTGACACCCACCCTTCAGGTATTTGTAAACATTAGTATGTCTACTTCTCAGTCGTCTCCGGGCTAAACAGCCCCAGGTCTCTCAGCCTTTCCTCATAAGAGAGATGTTCCAATCCCTTCATCATCTTTGTAGCCTCTGTTGCACTCTCTCTAGTATTTCCCTGTCCCTCTTGACCTGGGGAGCCCAGAACTGAACACAATACTCCAGATGTGGTCTCACTAGCTCAGAGTGGGAGAAGAACCTC
>VWZY01000981.1:10348-21726 GCA_013399075.1 Chloroceryle aenea | reverse complement strand
TTGCTGTCTCATGGATAACTTATTGTCCACCAGGACTCCAAGGTCCTTCTCTGTGGACCTGCTTCCCAGCAGGCCTACCCCTAACCTGTACTGGTGCATGGGGTTATTCCTCCCCAGGTGTAGGACAGAAATGTTTTTATTTTCTTTCTTTCACTGAATCAGAAGAGGATTCAGAAGCTCCACAGAATTCCTACCTCTCCCAATGCTCTCAGTTCTAGAAACTCTAAAGCAGTTGCTTCTTGAGCATTGACCACTTTTAAATATCAGACTAAATGTGAACCATGTAAATAATAAAAAAAAAATAAAAAGAGAAGTGGTAGCATTTTCCTGTCTTACCATTCTCACTTTCTAGTTGTCACTTAGAAGTTGAAGTATTGAATATTCCCAGGTATATACCAGCTGAGGTAGTTCCTGTCTTGTACATTTGGCATTGGCCCAGGGAACTATGATTATGTTTCTTTTCTATGAAATGAAGGAAACATGTAATTTTTGATTGTAAGTGATTGAGGAATATTCAACTATGTTCATAATTAAAAAAAAAAAAACAAAACACCAGACTACAGAGAAAAACAGAATTATCTAACCTTTTAGAAAAGATCACTATTATTTTTTTTCTGTAAAGCACATGACTTAAACACAGGAATACAATATTGGTTGAATACGGAGCAAATCTAATCCAGTGTATTTTGCCATATAGAGAAAGAAACTTAAAAATTAAGCACTTGAAGAGTTCTCATTTTATATGCAAGGCACATATAGTCCACTGACAAAGCTACAAAGAAACACGGAAAATTTTTGTGTATACAGAGGGCTGGGTTGATCTGGTTGAAAACAAGTGCCACTACTGGAGTGGGAGAGGAAACAATACAGGACCAGAAAGCAGATCTCAAGACCATCAGTAAGGACTCACCAGCAAAAGTCAGGAGCATCATTACAATTGGAATGCAAAGAACAGCAAAGAATTTCAGTGCACTCAAAATTTATGTGGTAGATCTCCTTTAAATACAGGAGGCAAAGGTGTAGGGTCAGCTTCTATCTTGTCTGCTTGTCAAGATTTGCTGTGATCAGCTACAGAAAGTGACTCCCAGCTCAAGCTGACTACAGGACACAAGAAGATGTAATCCTTAATGCATTGATGCTACTTGGATTTCTCAGTGGCACAAGTGAGAAACAGCACCTCTCATCTCCAAAGCATATTTTGCAGCTAAGTATGATCTTAGAGCAGACAGAGAAAATTGTTCAGAAAGAACAAAGTTCAAGTTCCACTGTGGACTGTGGCAATACCACTGATAAAGATTCATTCCACCAATTAAAATCTTTCTTAAGATGTTTTTATTACGCTTCGTTTAGGTTTGTTTCTTGTAATTTTAGTCATTGCAGCAGCTCCATTACCTAACACTGGGACAGAATAGTTGCTGTTCAGTGAAATATTATATAGTAGAGAAAAATTGACTTGGTTTCAGCAAACCAAAGTTTCCAGTTGTCATTACATTTTTGTAATCTGAAACGATCTTTTCATATCATAGTAGATATTTGCATATAAGTTGTCATCCTCCTCTAGAGATAAGCAGTATTTTAAAATATCTTGAGAAGATAGTGAAGGCTTTTATATTTTTAACTCTGAACCTCTTAACACTGTAGAACACAACCATGTTTGCATTGGTAAGAACTTCTAAGAACTGGAAAAATATCACCAGTCTCAATGTGGAAAGCAGCTTAATTCACCTACAGGTAACACATACAAGCTTTCGTTTTCAGGGTTGGAGACAGCTCCTTTGTTGAGTGGTAGCTGGATCCCAATGCCCTCTTTTATCCACCAGAAAATAGAAAGAGTGCATCTCAACATGGGTGCTAATGTGAGACTGGGAGGGGAGCTAGGAGGGATGTGACTTGGACCTTCTACCCTGATTTTCAATCGAAAAAAGGAATACCTGGAATTGCAAATGACCAATTAGAGAAACAAATGGGTTTGGATACTTGTTGATAAAGATACAGAGATAAAAAGTAATGACCAGCAGAGTAACAGGCTTCTCGAAGAACTTCTCACTGATGGTAGGTGAGATTATCAAGATCACACACACAAAACTAGAAGCAGCTCATCCTTTGTGTATGGCACAAACTGAATCCTGTGGAAACAAACTGACGCAACATGAAACCAGAAGTGTGTTAGTGCTGGCTCACATATATGCTATTATAATGAGAAAAAGAACTTGCTTAAGTGAACCACCTATTCCATCTTTGGTAGATAGTGTGAAGCACCGGGAAATTGACCACTGGGAGTGGTAAAAACAACAGTCATTGTTACAATGTAGTATCTTCCATAGATGATAAACATGCATAATGTTTATTATTGCATAATAAACGTACAGAAGAAACTGTCTTGCACCTTTGGGAAGAGCTAAGTACTCCATAGCAGTCTGTGGGGTCAGCATGTGACAGTATGCCATACCAGCTCTTTCTAGAACATCAAACAAATATTCTGGCACTTTTCAGATACCGATTGGAGAATGAATAATTATTTCCATTTCAGCTACTGTGCAGTATCTCTAGGTGCAAAAGATACCTAAAATAGCCTCAAGTATTCTCTGCAAAGAACTCAAAATAGTGAAAGTAATAAGGCCCATGAACAAGAATTCTCTGAACAGACCATAAGTGACAATGGCTCAGTTCACATATGAAGAGTTCCAGCTGCTTTTCAAGGAAATGGTATCAAAGTGACACATCCGCCTCTTACCCTCCTGCCATGAATGGATTAGTGAAATGATTCATTCAGCCATTTGAGAAAGCAATCTGTGCTCCATTCCTGCATGGTATTAAGATATCTAGCTCAAGTTAGTCAACACCACAATAATCTTCTGTCTGCAGAAACATGCGCTAGCACTATTGTTTATCGGGCTTAATTCAAGACCTCTCTAGGATGTCCTAATCCTTAATCTACAGAAGGATACTGAAAATAAATATTATGTCTGAATAGTCACAGTTAAAATCATCGGAGAAAGCATTTTGCATGTTAAAAAAAATTAGAAAAATAAAAATTCTGAGGCAATTTGAAATAGANAAAGAGTGCATCTCAACATGGGTGCTAATGTGAGACTGGGAGGGGAGCTAGGAGGGATGTGACTTGGACCTTCTACCCTGATTTTCAATCGAAAAAAGGAATACCTGGAATTGCAAATGACCAATTAGAGAAACAAATGGGTTTGGATACTTGTTGATAAAGATACAGAGATAAAAAGTAATGACCAGCAGAGTAACAGGCTTCTCGAAGAACTTCTCACTGATGGTAGGTGAGATTATCAAGATCACACACACAAAACTAGAAGCAGCTCATCCTTCGTGTATGGCACAAACTGAATCCTGTGGAAACAAACTGACGCAACATGAAACCAGAAGTGTGTTAGTGCTGGCTCACATATATGCTATTATAATGAGAAAAAGAACTTGCTTAAGTGAACCACCTATTCCATCTTTGGTAGATAGTGTGAAGCACCGGGAAATTGACCACTGGGAGTGGTAAAAACAACAGTCATTGTTACAATGTAGTATCTTCCATAGATGATAAACATGCATAATGTTTATTATTGCATAATAAACGTACAGAAGAAACTGTCTTGCACCTTTGGGAAGAGCTAAGTACTCCATAGCAGTCTGTGGGGTCAGCATGTGACAGTATGCCATACCAGCTCTTTCTAGAACATCAAACAAATATTCTGGCACTTTTCAGATACCGATTGGAGAATGAATAATTATTTCCATTTCAGCTACTGTGCAGTATCTCTAGGTGCAAAAGATACCTAAAATAGCCTCAAGTATTCTCTGCAAAGAACTCAAAATAGTGAAAGTAATAAGGCCCATGAACAAGAATTCTCTGAACAGACCATAAGTGACAATGGCTCAGTTCACATATGAAGAGTTCCAGCTGCTTTTCAAGGAAATGGTATCAAAGTGACACATCCGCCTCTTACCCTCCTGCCATGAATGGATTAGTGAAATGATTCATTCAGCCATTTGAGAAAGCAATCTGTGCTCCATTCCTGCATGGTATTAAGATATCTAGCTCAAGTTAGTCAACACCACAATAATCTTCTGTCTGCAGAAACATGCGCTAGCACTATTGTTTATCGGGCTTAATTCAAGACCTCTCTAGGATGTCCTAATCCTTAATCTACAGAAGGATACTGAAAATAAATATTATGTCTGAATAGTCACAGTTAAAATCATCGGAGAAAGCATTTTGCATGTTAAAAAAAATTAGAAAAATAAAAATTCTGAGGCAATTTGAAATAGAGGAGTAATTAGGACAGAGACTGCCCCTCTGCTTCACTAGGCTGAAATCTCTTAGACCTGATTAGGCTGTGGAGAAGACATGGAATGCTAAGTCTGCAAAGGATCTCTCAGGGTCATGCAGCCCATTGCTTTAGCCCAATGCAGAATTAATTCTATCTTAATCATTCTTGACCTGCTCTTTAAAATGTTAGTTAGCTTGTTTTCAAAACACCTCTACAATCTCTCCAAGAATGACATAGGGGTGGTGGAGCATGCNTTTCCAACCAAAATTGTTCTATGAATTTTATCCCAACAATTCAACACCTTCAACATTCAGAAGTTTTCCCTAACATCCAGTTTGAATCTTTCTTGCTTTTTCAGAACAAATGCATCCAGACTATACTCCTAATTTCTTTCAGACCATGTTTTCTACAGCTCCAGTCATTCGTTTTCTTTGGTCACTTGCTACTTGATTCTTGACTGTTGAGTGCCCAGAACAGAACACAGTATAACAGTTGAAGAGTATCCAGTGCCATGTAATGTGGGATTATTTCCTGTGTCTTGTAGACTGTCTTCCTGTTTATTCACCTCATTAGTGGTGGGGGTTTTTAACAGCATTGTATGTTCGTAATACACTAGGAGTCTCACATCCTTCTTTGTAGAACAGTCACCTGGGCACTTCATTGTTCTCCATCCTACATTTGATTATTTTTTCCCAAAGGTAGCATCTTGCACTTTTCCTATTGAGTTATACCTTCCTCCAGGTGATTTCTTTGATTTACTCTTTTGAATTCTAACCTTGACTAAATGTAGGTATTCTCCTTTTTTTTTGGTATTATCTCCCATTTTTGTGTCCTCTGCAAAAATGGATTTTCTATTTAACTATTTAGGTACCTACTGAAATAGTGAACAACACTGAACCCTGCCCCTGCAAGACTCCAGTCAATACACTCTCTGCACTTCCACTTGGATGGAGAACAGTCCATAATGACTCTATTAGTACCGTTTTGCATTACACTAGTTTCATCTAGGTCATGTTTCTCCAGGTTATTTATTAAACTTTCACATACAGGAATATCAAAACCAATACTATAGTCAGTATACAAACATGAGCTGTTTCTTCATCTAGATGACCCATTAACCTGATATAGAAAACAAACTAGCGTGCTATGACTTGCTTTATGCTGGCTGTAACTTTTGTTGTTTCTGTTTCTTATAAGTAGTTTGTTCCAACATTTTCACAGGAAAAACCTTGGTTTAGAATTCCCTGATTTCTCTTTGCCCTCTTTTTAAATACAAGCACTATGTTTTCCCTTCTCTAATCTCTCATTACTTTTCACACTTTGTCAAAGACAGCTGCTACTTAATCTAGTGCTTTAAGTATCCTAGACTGAAGTTCTTCAGGTTCAGGCAATGTACACAATTCAAAGTATTTTCTAGTCTGTTCTGTTTTGGCTGAGTACTTACTCCTTTAACTACACCATTGTGCTACCATCTAATTGCAACTGACCATGGTAGTGGAAGCTGATGAAAAAAAGGCATTAAACTGTTGTATCTGTTGAAAGCTTTCGTATGTATTAATTAATCAGCTAATTCTTTTATTCATATTCATGACAACCAAGACCCCGATGGATGGGGCCTTGTGCAACCTTGTCTAGTGGGAGGTGTCCCTGACTATGGCAGGCGGGTTGGAACCAGATGATCTTTAAGGTCCCTTCCAACTCACACCATTCTATGGTTCTATGTTATTGCTAATGTATTTAAATACAGATGTACTATGCTAGAGTACAGGCTTCCCTACTCCTTTTCATTCCACAGTGGGGATCAGCCTAAAAGACCTGTCTGACAAATCCCAGTGTATTATCCATACACTTCTGGGACATCTTCTCCTAGTCCTTGAAGTAGTCTATGGACTTGGGTATATCATAACACTGGGCTCCCATTAGCTTTGCTGTGACTCTACTGGAGTAGTGGTGGCAGGAGTTGCCTTCCCCACCATCCTGGCAAGAACACGGACTCTTGTTATCTTCTCCCAGACAGGCCTCAGGGGATGATCATTTTAGGAACAATGAAGTGACTACAGGAATACCCATCACCCTTCAGGGAAGAAGAAGGAGCAGGAAGAAGTAAGTATGCATAGATAGTACATCTCTGCAGACAAGCTATGCATGTGTTTGTGTGTGAAAGAAGCCATCTGTGACTTCCTTTGTTCACAGAGTTATTTCACTAAGTGTTAGTTGCTGCTCACACTTCTTATTTAGGCTAGGAGATTAAACACCTTCAATCAGTCATACTTAATTTATGATTGCAGCATTTCCTTTACAGGCACAAGACAGGAAATTTGCTTTTTAAGTCTTAAATGCAAGTCAGAGATTTTTCCTTAAGTACATTGTTTCAGTAGGTAGATAGCAGGATATGGTGTTTATGCCTTAATCCTACTCTAGATAAAGTTCGCTTTCAATGTCCTAAAAAACTCTAGAATGCATTATTCAGATCAGGTAGATTTTCTGTGATGTTATTTGATAGGCTAAGAATAAGATAGTAAAATAGGCATTGAATAAACAGCTGTATTTTCAATAATGACATATGATTGTTCTTAATGAATTTACTGGCAACTATTGATTACTATTGCCCAAAACCAAACGATATATTTAGAAAATTAATTATGGACAGAAGATACAAATTTTAGATTTCCATTAGAAAAATGTTAAATTTTTAAGGATCTATTATGTAACTGTACAATCAGCACACCAAAACCTTCTCCTGCACCCTGAGATTAAGATGGACTTTCCATGTGACACATTCTATTGTGAGAATAAAAATTTACTTGAAAATATCCCTATTTAAGTAATTTTCACAATGCACTATGTCAGAATCATTCTTGTTAATAATATTTATACAACTGAAATTGTTAATCCGGTGCTTTAATAAAAAAAAAAAAATCCAGACCCATTTCCTCTGCTTGATTGACAGGAACAGACCATAATGCCATAGGTTCACAAGGCTGTCAATCTCTGTTTGGAAATTGCATCAAAAACAGTGCAGCCACATGATACAAAGTCCTGAGATCTTAGAAACTCGCTGTGCAGCTTTGAGTATATGTAAAAACCGTGAAGGTTAACTCTGTCCTAGAGGATTTGATACTGGATCAGATACTATCTCACCAAGCTTCTTTTGACTTCTTGCTGAATCAAGCATCTTTTGTCCTCCTATTGACAGTATGAAAAAGCATAGCCAACATAAAAGAGGCATAAACACTGTATCAAGTACTCTGGTAGTGCAATTGAAATGCATTGCTGTAGTCATGCTTGATATAAATTAAATCTGTACTGAAAGGTGATCCAGCATGCACAAATTTAGAACCAGGTTTTAAGCCTTCTGATCAGTAAAAGTATTCCAGGAAATGACCAGGATGCTTATCACACTCCCCATAATTACCTATAATTTTACTTAATTACAACCTCTTTTCAAGTAAAACACCCCATTCATAATTTTTCCAGAATTTTTAAGAGTAGAAGGCAAGGTAAGGTAAGGTAGAAGTAGATCCTTTTGAATGAGTGGATCCCAAGATCCAGATCTTACAAGGTATTTGGCTACCAGACTATTGTGGCTATAGTTCTATATAGCTTGAATACTTTGTGTTGAAGCAATCTTAAAACACATGTCAATGTCAACATGTCCTGTGAGCACAGCACCAGGATTTGTTTGGTCCATCATCTATAATTCAGAAATAGTCCATCCAATATTTCAAGGCAAACAAATTTACTAAAACAGAATAATACAGGACTAAAGACATAATTCAGATGGAAACTTAATTGTGCTGACAACAGTTCTACAACTGTAGTGGTACAGTTTCTATAGGTAAGATTGAACTGAGTGGTATATTTAACTACAGTAAAAACCAATGTAATCTAGTGAAATAAACAGAAAATGGAGATGTGTCCCAGCTTCAGCTAAGTAAATGGAGATTTCATATTCTGCCACTTAGCAGTCAAATAAGTAACCACATTTGCTTCTTCACAGATACTCCTATGCTGTCTTCTGGGAGGTGAGTAAAACCAGATCTGTAATTGTAGCTAAGAAGAAATGTGTAACTTTAAAAAACATTGGAACACCTGGGATAATTGGGATACTAGGCAGGTGTACAAGAGTGTATTTGCACATAGATAGTTTTGTGACTAGTTCCCAAACAGTTCCACATAGATCTTTAAGCCTGCTGAATGGAAACAAATGCAAAACCAGAACGCATATTCCTGTAAAAATGATACCTGGCAGCAGCTCTAGTCTCCAAGAGTGGCAGCTAAGTGGTCTGATGAATATTCTTCCTTCCTCGTTATGTCATTGTGTAGCACAACTAGCTGACTGTGCAGTGATGATCTCTGAACCACTTCTCACTGGACTTCCTGTCATTCTACATCAAATAACTTTGCATATCAAGAAGACCTGTGTAATCTGTGAAGGTATTTCTTCACTAAAACTTCATGCAAGCTTGATCTCTCTTTGCCATTAATCCATTCATTTAAACTACCTAGAGAGCAAGTTTTGCAGTTCTGTTTATTTCCACAAGTTTCGAAGAAGAGTGTTAGTTGCCTTTGATGGCCTTCCTGCACTCCTCGGTATAATGTGAGCCTTTCCTGCACTTCTACAATGTGCTTGGTTTTCGTTTTTGTCCTGTTTGCTCCTCTGATTGTCAAACGTTTCTGTTGGGAGAAGAGATTCATACCAGAACATGGAATATATATTTTTAGTTCTTGATTAACCAAAATTTTTACCACACTCTCAAAACGATTTGCATCTGAGGGTGCTGGGTAGTCTTCTCTGAAGTGATATTGAAATACACAAAGAATGTTTTATAACAGTAAATACACTGCTTCTCACAGGCAGCTCTTCTCTAGGTTAAACATTCACACTGTCTGGATGGACTGCAGTCTGTGTTCACAGATTTATGTGTATTTTTTCAAATATGGTATCACCCATTTTGCACAGTATGGTCTTCTGAAAGTTCACTTGGCAAGAAACAGTTCTTGCTAAGTATAAAGTGTGAAATCTGGCAATAAAATTTTAAATTAAATCCAGCATTTTTCAGCCTACATCCTGGCAACTGCTGTCTTACTAAAAAGTAGCAATTTCTAGACAGTATTATGTGTAGCAGTGTAGGAGAGTGTAACTGAATGCTCATCCTTCTGCAGTGATTAATATAAAATTTTGTTTAATAAGATCTTATAATGCAATCTGAAGTACTTGTATTTGTCATAGATAATCCCAAGGGTAAAATGATTTACTTCATGCAATGTTTTACCTTGCACTATCACGTAAGAGTATCACTTAGTCCCCCTGTGTTAATGACCTTATAAACATCTTTATACCTTTTCCAAAGTATTTATATTTTAAGTGTGTTCAGTTTAAATTCATACAGTCTTAATGTACTAATTAATCTTGGGTTTAAAACAAGCTGCATGAGATCAGTCAATATCTGCCATAAAGCATATTGCAATTCTAGTTTTAAATGAAATTAAAATGAAAATTAAAAATGAAATTTTAAATGAAATTAAATTACAGAAATTGTATAAAAGAAACTGTGTATTCACATAGTATCTATATTCACATAGTATCTGACTCAGACTTCAGAAAGAAGCAATTAGTTGAGGATATATATGTATCTACCCAAAATGTTCCACTTAGCTTCCCCAGCATACATACCGCTTTTCTCCTCCACTCTCAGAATCTTAAAAAAAAAGAATATCATGAAATTCCCATTAGCTATTTGAGTAAATATTTCTAAAAAGCATTTAATATATTTATTTTTTAGACTTTTTAAAAATCATTCCGTGCTATAATAGTTTTTCAAAGATATATACTTTTTTAATCTTTCCCTTATTTCACACCATCACCACCAAGAGTGTAATGAGCTAAAAACTAATTAAATAGTAAGCATCTAGCATATTAGAATTTATATTGTCTTTGAAACCTTAGAAATTTGAATATCTTGTATTAGCTTCTACTTTTAAAATCATTGTACAATTTATGCAAGTATTTTGACAAGTAAGATTATGAACACAAGCCCTTCTGTTGGGTCAGATCAGGCAGTGGAACCTAAAGACTGTAGCAGTTGAAAGTCCAGATTGCCTTTATTTATTAAAGCTTCATAACCGACTTTATTTTAGAAGTTGTTCTGAGGAGTCTCACTGAAAAAAAACAAAAAAACAGAGTGCTTCCAAGAAGTATTATTAAATGAATAAAACCAAATTACTTGTTTCATCCTTCTACATCCGACTTGCAAGATGCGCTGAATATACCCACAACTGCGTTGTGAAAGCTAGTCCAAAACTGCCATAAAAATCTGATTTCCTTCACAGGGTTGATGTGATGCTTGAAGCTGTGCTTGAAGCATTCTCACTGTCCACGCCAGACTCATCCGGTGTACCCAAGCTGCTGGTCCCAGGCAGCGTGGCTGGCAGGACACCAGCTCACCAGTCACCTGGCCTTACAGCTGTGTCAGAGCGACATACCCACAGCCATGGAGAAACAAGGTATGACCAGGCAGTGACGGACGTGCAAGGCTGATTGCAACACCTCTCTTGGGGACGTTGTGAATGTTCCTTGCAAGAAAGGTTAAACGGAAAAAGAAATAGTAAAATGACATTTTTATCTTTTAACTGTATTGCCTGTTGGAGAAGTATCTTGTAAGAGTAAATACACATTGGGGAATCATGGCCAAGCCACCATGAATGTAAGTGATGGTGAGTCCTGTGGGCTGGGATGTTCCCATTTTAGGAGACAAAGCTTGGCCCTTGTTATCTGGGAGTTCANAACTTTTTATGAACAAAACCCTCCCAATGTTTATTACAGCCCTGACATTTTCAGGCACAAACAGACATATGGGTGTAGAGTCAACTTCTTTACATAATAGACTTTTGAAAATTTCAGTGCACTCTCTTTAAGTACAACATCAGTTATAGGATTGTATAAATCAGTAACTTATCCTAGAAGTTAAATATGCTTGGATCTTTAGTCTTTTGTACTGTGTATTGCTTATTCTTCTAATTATGTCCTAATATGAAAACATGGTGGATCTTTCCGAGTTCTACACCGCTGCAAGCCATACGGCTCTC
>VWZY01000981.1:0-10073 GCA_013399075.1 Chloroceryle aenea | reverse complement strand
CCCCACTGGGAGGTGCTGGCATTGTGGAAGGGATCAATTATTCATGAGGTTCCTCACAGGCGACTTTATGCGTCAGTCTTAGCCGACAGATAAGCCTCCAATTACAGGGGAAAAAAGAATAAAAGGAATAATAACATAAAAAGAACTAGACCATCATTTATAAGTAAGTATTTTAAAAGACAACCTATGATAGCAATTTTACTAAAAAGATGGTACTAGAATAAGCGTGCAATGCCACACAAGATTATATGGACGTAGAATAAAGGAGAGCATTACCATATACATAACAAAAAATACCTATGTTTTGTAGCGTATGCAGAGTAACTGCATGGAAGTAATTCACGCGTTGAGAACCCCACTGGTCACTTACTGGAAGTGCAGCTAGATCTATTGCTGGCTGTGGAGCCCAGCTCCTCCGATCTCGCTCTGCTTCCCACTCTAGACCTCCAATATTTGTGCTTTTTGCAGCACAGTTCCTTACACTGTGAAGTCCTTTACAGGATTTTATGGGAATCTTTTGTTATTTTATGGCTTTTATGGGAGCATTCACTGCTTTCTGGGGTGGAGGGTACTAGTGCACACCCATGCCGGAAGTAACACCTTCAGCACTCAATGTATTTTGGTATTTTGACCGTGTCCTCAAACACTCTGTCTTGGGTGTCTCCCACTAACAGCAGAAACATGAAGAAGCAAGGGTGATATTACGATGCTATCAGATGAAAGCCTTCATCCTTTCAGCACACTTGCTCTGCAGGTTGACACATGCTGCTTCTTGGCAGCATTCACATTCTTCTTTTCTTCCATGTCAGGGCAAATTATGTTGCGTTTGGTTCTCTGTCATCCATGTTCTAGACTTGGCCTTATCTGTCTTAAGGTGGGGTAGATGCTGCTGTTCTCCAGTTATTTTCCATTTTGTCCCTATTTTTAACCTGTATCTATGATTCCTATGACAGTGCATCTTGGAAAGATGTCTTTGGCCATTCTTCAATGTTACAAAGTGGTGGTTGAACTTAACAAATGCTTGACTGTGTATAATAACACCAGACATTTTTCTCTGATTATGGCAGAGAGTCCTTTGCCTTATATTCTCTTAATTCAAACATACTCTTCATGGTTCTTTTACTGTTCTTACTGAAAGTACAGAATCTATTCTCCAGTCAGCCCCTGATTACCAAATCAATGTTTAGTCCCTCAAGAGATGCATCTCGATGGTTCAAAACTTCCAAACAGCACTCCAGTTCTCTGCTTGGCTTTTGATACTCAGCCTTGCAGCTGTCTTCATGGCAAATTTTGCTTGTTCTCAAATTCCATTCAATGCAAAACCACTTCAATTCTTCTGCAGTGTATGGTAGTACCTTGCCTGAGTGTGGCCACCAGACTGGTTTAGGTGATGTAGTCCAGGACCATATCACATAAAGATTCCACCTAGTCATGTGAGAAAGCAAAAGTAAAAACAAACACAAAAAATATTTATTTATTTATTTTAAGACACAACAAACACTTTTTTTTGCCATAGAGAGCCGAGGCAGAAATCATCAAATTATTGGTGGTCAAATCAACCTTCTCTCTCCAGACTTATTTTCCATGCACAGGCTCAGAGACAGGACTATCCTGTCACACCTGGATGCCAGCCAGTGTGTTTTCCCCGTCATGGATGAACATGTTTGATACAGTTTGATTTTCATTCAAGATTTATTAATAATGTGAGATAAATAAAAGGTTGATTTTAGCAGCACTTACTATAACAAGTAATTTAGTAAAATGGTGACTTAATTACAGGTGCAGAGATGACAAGGTTCCCACTAACTTACAACAACAAAGCATACAGACACAGACATAGTTGGCCAGTGAAATACGTAGATGGCCACACTCAGAAAAGCAAACACATAAAACTAAACACCTAGTCAGAGAGAGGGGTGAGTAAAAGTGACCATCATACAATCAAAATTTCCTCCTAGCTTAAATACAGTGCATCACCATTTCTCAGTGGGTGGAGGCTGAGTCTTGAGGAGGTGGTCTCACTAGACCACTAGAGTGCCAACTCTATTGGCAGGCAGTCTTTAGAGGTGTCCCAATTCAGGGGAGGTGCTGTGTGCAACCCACTGCAATCCAGGAGAGCAAAAAGGGTCTCTCTTTTGGATCACTTGCTGTGAAGGAGCCCTATGCTCTGGTGCTTGGGAGCACCAAGTTGACCTCTCCATTTTATGTTTCATTTAACTCTCACATGTCTTTAGAAACGGTGTGCACATGTCCGAGGAGGTTCTCCTCACTGCATTCAGCATCCCATCCCACTCAGAGTAGTGTGTCAGGATTGGGCTAATTTGGGAAAAAATATCTCCAGTGTTTTGGTCACAGTTTTCCCTGAAATATCCACCACAGTCATCTGCAAAAAGCTGAATTAGTGACTTTTTGTGAATGTATAGTTCCGATTTGGTTTGAACATGTCCAAAGGAACAGGATGCAGGACTCTGAACATTCCAGAACCCTAGAATCTCACTGGGTTCCAAGTGCTTCTGCATCATCACTTTTTTTTTTTTCAAACTTTACACTATTTCCTGTACACACTAACCGAGGCATTCATCCCTAGGCAGGAGACACACATCCTTAGCCAGGGTCAGGCACGTGTGTCCCACTGTGCAAACACTGCAGCTGTGGCTGCTTTGTACACTCTACATGGCAAAGTAGGTTGCATGGAGGATGCCTCCTTGTGAGGCATTAGGTGGTCATGTGAGCTGATTTGCAGCGTCGTAGTAGGGGTATGTGGCTTTCTTTTATTTTATTTTTCTTTCCGGTCCTATTCCTACAAGCAGTACACTCAGTCCTTTGTCTGACAAAAGAAAAAATGACCACAGTGCCCCAATTTTTCTTAGAACTGGAACACCTAATGAATATCACTTACTCTGGGGATTTGTCCTATTCACATTTCTACCATAGGATAACTGTGTGATAATATGCTAGTAATCCTGGGAATTTATACTGAAGAGTTTCTTTCATTTGAGGATTCAGAGGGCTTAAAGTTATTCATATTACATTACCCTTGTTAAGCAAGTAAACATTTCCCCCAGTGAAGAAACTGAGATATTAAGAAAATTAAGACTTTTTAAACTGTATGTCCCATAAACACCTAGGTAAAACTGGCCTTGTTTTTGAAGGTACTAAGTCCTTTGCACTGATTTTAGCCTCTAGCTTCTGTCACCCGTTTTTGATAATACCAACTTAAATAAATTGCCCTGCATCACAGGGTGATGTGTTAAATGTGTTCACAGGAAATAGCTGCCTTTGCTTGGGCTGACGTTCAAACAGAAACCAAACTTTAGTTCCCTTTACAGTCCTAGGAAAAAAACATATCAGAAAAAAAAAGAAAAAAAAGAAAAGCTGATATATGTAGTCTCATCTACAAGCTGGCAAGATATGATATTATGTCTTATATTTTTATGAGACAGTACAATTCCTAGCAGATTTCTTCATTGCTGGGCAACGAACGAAGCAAACTTTGCTATGTTACAGATTTAACCAGTGACTTGCAGTAACTGTCATACAGTGTAAGTAGCACCATGAGGACTTTGTGGTTGCATCTTATTCTGGCCTGTAACTAATCAGTTCACTGGTGCAGGGAAGTTCTCAGGGCAATAAGTTCCCTGCTATGAGACTTCAACAGGTTCCAAACAGCAATAGAAGCTGGCTGGCTACAGGAGGGTTGTTTTTAAGTGCAAGAGGTTTTCTTTGAGACCAGGCTATCACTGCAAAGCTGTGTGACCTGCAGGTATGTAGACCAGTTTAATTGTATTTGTTTGTTGAATGAGCTAAACTGCCCTTTCATTTATTTGGGTATTAAAGCGCGTTGGAGAGATTAACTATGGCCATCTTATTTTTCTAGTCTGAAAAGAGGTAAAATGGACTCTGTTGGACTATTACATGTACTATAACTTTGGGAAAAAAAAAGTTGGGTCTACATTTCATATTTTCACTAGGCTAAAAGTTTATGGTTAATTTTACTATCATGATTCAGTGCGTAACATTTCTCAGCTGCCTGCCTGGCAGCCAAACTACCTCCTTGCCAAGATAATTTTACCTTAATCCCAGGAAGATCTGGGAGCAAGAAATATGTGCTTACGTCTCATTTACTCCAGTCCAGCCTACTATTTTAGCTCAAGCCCACTTTGTTGAGCAGTGTTACCAGAAAGCTAGGAAGACTTGCAAGAGATGGCTGACACAGGGACAGAAAAATTTTAAACTGCAGCAGGATCTGTTACGCTTCCTCCTCAAATTCTTCAGGTGTGGATGTTACAGGGACAGACTCTGTCATGCTCACACAGATGAATACCTCAAAATTCCAGATATTGAAGGAGATATTACTTTAGGGAGTGTTCCTTCCCTCCCTTCAGAGAAGATGAAGCCTCTTAAGAAATGCTGTTTGAGACTAGGATGGAATGTGATACCATATTTATTAGCTATCAACACTTGCTTAAACTGCCCTTCCCTTCTCTTCTCTCTCTTCTCCCTCTTGCTTTATTATTTTAGCTGTGTTAGTTCCCTCATCCCATTCACACGTGGCTGTATAAGCAGCTGATTAATCTGTTAAAAAAAACCCCGACTGCAGTAAGAAATAAGACAGGGACAGTAAGAAATGTCAGAAGAAAGAATGGAGCAGAGGCTCTACAGAGCAGTGCAAGTGGTTCTGCTGGGCATAGCCACACTACAAGACTTATATTCTCAGAATTTTTCCAGAAAAAAAAAAATAGAGAAAATATTTAAATCTGATCTATGTGCAGTATAACTTTTGACATTCTCCTGAATTAACAAATATTGACTAGCAACTACAGCAAGTTGAAAACAGCTTAAAGGCACATTGCATAACATGAAACAAATCTTAATTTTCTGATATAAGCTCTAATGTAGCAACTTTGAGATTATACATCTTTCATTTATTTTTTTATTTAGTTGGGCTTTTTTACAGCAAAACTGTACATCTGCTACCTACATCCACTTCCAAGACAGGTCAGCACTTTTAAGCATTTGGCATCAAACACCTGTCAAAGATAGTATGATGAAATAATGGGACTTGCAGTTTATCTGTTATGGCAGTTCCGAATTTCTGTGTTACACTACAGATAAACCTCATCCTATCTTAAAAATAATGAAATGACATAAATTTGAAAGAAAATAGTAAAAAAAATGTATTAAACGAATGTTTCATTTATCTTAATTAATTATTTTATTATGTTTTGATCACATAAAATTTTATTGAATTTTCAGGATGGTAAAAGATTTTCACCTCTAGAAAATGCTCAAAGATTATAAATACTATTTCTTGTCTAGCTGTAACAATGATTGACAGATATGAGTGAAATCAGAGACATTTAGGTAGAAGCATTTGATAAACTACTGAAAACTGAGTTCACACATTCCTAATTCAGTTTAAACTTATTCCCTTGCCAAACAAAAAACCTAATCCTAGACCTGGAAAGCAAAAATAAAGACCACACAGAAATGTCTCATACTTTTCCACATCATAGTCACCGTCTATTGCAAAAGTTCTTAAATTGTACAGAACATTTTTCAGCCCCGGTGGCACTGTAGAAGAGTAAATCAATTCACAGAGAAATATTCTTATGCCCCAATTTGAAAGGAAAATCAGAAGAAGAAATTACTGTACCAAGATGATTCATATAAGAAAATCTTCAAAATACATTCGCTTCATCAGAGAACATACAAATAATCAAATGCAGAAAATATGTTTAACTACAGATTGTAGAAGAGATGATTTGGAGTAAAAGACAATCAGGCATTGGCCATCTACTACCTCCTATTGGACATAAAGAGAATCACTCCTCGAAGCCCTTAAAAAGCCTTTAAAAGCTACATGGTTCTTTCTGTAGTGCTACTGTCTCTTTAGACTTTTATATTATCTTGTTAAAAGCCTTTCACGGAACAGGTAAATTCTTTCATCTCTTCCACAGTGGCTGAATATTGAGAAGTTACAAGTATCTGTGCATTTCACTACAGGGTTTATGAGTCACTTTACTTCATTGTACTTCTTTTAGTAAAATGCTTAGGGGAGAATATCTGCTTTGTGTAACACTAACTCTTCCACTTATGTATTTCACAGTGAAAATACCTGCTTTAGAGACAGGGTTAAATATGTGCTCTTCTGAATTTTGTCATACTAATAGGTTTGAATGAAAAACATGGCTATGAAAACTTTGTAGGTCACTTCACTTCTAATGGTTACATGTTTAGGCAATGAAATTCTTAACATGTGCTTAGCTGTGCAACTCTGTGGGACACAATTATATATTTTATAAATATTCAAAGCAATGTGCAATTACCTATACAGGATTCTCTGTCTAGATTCTCTTACAAGATTCATGATGTCAGTATCATAATCTAGAACATTCTAGATATTGGAGCTTTTGAAGGATTGTGTGAACTTTATCTCCTATCAGTGGACTTTCAGAAGCCAAGGCTCTATCAGGGAGAGGTAAACTGAAGAAGTTTAGTCTGGGGTTACATCTGAACTAGAATTCTTTACCTTTTACACAAGTTTGAAACTCAGCAACTGTTTTAGATAACATTAAGAATTCTAAAATACAGGATTGTTTCCAAATATTTTTCATAATAACAAAAAAAAAGCATTTTCTTTATCATCCTTAAATTCAAGAAGCATCACTATGAAGAAGTCATAAGCAAACTTCTAGCTATGCTTCAAAGGGAACTTTTCCAGAATTGTTTCTTCACCTAATGACCTGGTTTCCAGGTGATTGCAAGGCATGCTCGTCCCCTGCTCTGGCAGGATGCAGTCTGTCCTTGGTACCCAAGCCTTCTAGGTTTCAGCTTCCACTGCTCATTCTAAACCAGAAAAATGACAAAAGGTGAAGTTCTGTAATGGTTGAAACTGAAACACATCTTTTGTCATTTCACATTCTCCCTGAAGTTGGCCACTTACACCCTGCTCACCTTTGTGTTGCGCCTGGTGATTGTCACACCCCTCTTTGAGCTAATTCAATTCACTAACCCAGCAGAAAATTAATTTGGTAGAACAACGTCAATTTTTCTGTTGTTCAGTGAGCTAACTGGCTCATGGAAGGATCTGCTGAGAATGCAAGCCAGCAGAAGAAGAGTAACGATCTATAGCCAAGGGTGACAGTAAGGAAGAGAAACAGCAGAGGAAGGAAGGGAGTGTTTGCTCTCCCATTTTGGTGACAATGAACTATTAGATCAGCTCAGTTGCTTGTGCACCATATGTGCTGACTATGAATCCATCAATCAGGCATTGGCCACAGTTCACAGGGAGCTCATTACAACTCCAGTTTATTTTGTGCCTGCTAATGGAGTGAAATCTCTTGCTTTAATTACTAGAGCAATAGAGAAGCACTGAAAAGAATTGCCCACTGTCCCCCCCAAAAAAGTGCCCACAAACAGAAACTGTTTCCATGGCTTTACCGTGTGGTAATTCGGATGGTAGCTGCTGTGTAGAGGCCATAATCACAGACAGGCTGGTGGTGGATCCTTTTCACGGTGTATGTAGTATGGGATGAAGAATAGCAGGTGTTTCTGTGATTTGGTAGCAGTCTTCATCAGCTCATATCAGGGTTAAAGCATCAGAGACTGGTTAAAGTTTGTCTGCTTGCCATGGGTCACTGTAGGACTTCAGAGGAAGGAGAAGGCTTCCTATGGCCAGAGAAAGATAAATATGCCCAGTGGGAAGAGCAAATGGGAGGGCTTCTAGGACTAGTGGACTATTTTGTTTGAACTAATTGCCTGGCTTGCTGTTAAATTGCAACTGCCTGTGTTTTTGTTAAACTGCTTGGAAGAAAATGGCCTGAATAAAACACGTTTGTGGCATTGGTTTCTTTTAGGGTTAGGAGCTCTACTGCCTGGCATGCTGACAGCACACCAAATGATTGCTTGGAGACAAATTAAGGGCTGAATATATTTGGGAAATGCTTCCTTAAGGCTTCAACTTCTGGGAAATGCTTCCTTAAGGCTTCAACTTCCTGCTTGCCTTGGTAGCTAACCGGCAGCCTTCTACAGAAAGGGCAAAGACGATATGATGAAAAAATATTCAAAATGCAGTTGCACTGGTGGGGAAAGTAGCGTTGGAAAAATTAGGTCATTTTTGTCAAGCCTAAATGTCCATCTGATTAGTACGCTTTCACAGACAACTATGTTTTCATGTATTTTCAGTCCTTATTTCCTTGAGTCTAGTGTTGTTTTAAGAATAATACTGACTTCTCATACTTGGATAATTCTGAAATACTGGTTTTCTTTCAAGTAAAAAAATCTATTAATATGGCATGCATTTAGGTGACTTACTAACCGCATTAGGTTAGGTTTTACAGATTATTTTGTAAATGTGATTCATATAGATTTCTCTCCATGTAAAAACAATGAATGTATCTTGTTAAATCATGCTAATATTGAGGCGAACTGAGAAAGAAGGCTTGCCCACCAGGTTTAAAAATAGAAAATCCAAGTCATCCCGTCCATTTGGGACCAGAGAGAGAATTTTATTGTAGTTTTCCATTTATATTTTCACTTGATTCTATTAACATCTAGTGATAATTCCAGTATTTGTCACCAGGTGGCACTGCAGTGACATGATGGTGTAGCCGCTCCTGACGCTTCAGTCGTAGCATGAGGTCATCCTCAGATAAAGTATGCGTCACTTCTTTGGATTGCATTAAGCACTTCTTTCTCCACGCCGTTGTACCATCAAGCTTGCTGGCATAGCTATGACAGCTAGTGGGTTTAATTTTCTTAGCCAATTTAACATTATAAAAAAGCTAAGCAATGGAAACTAAACCTTAATTTACCTAAATAGTGCCATGAGTTACACTGCAGGCAAACGCTGTCTTTAATGGCAGGAGATGACTGAATAGGATCCCAAGCTCAGGCCATCAACCACTGCCTGTTGCATTCCCTACTTCTTCAGGGAAAACAAAAATATTTCCTTTGTTTCTCCCCCCCTTCCCAAATAGAGCACCCCTCTCAATGCCCTAATTTATCTCCTAGTCCTCCCTGATACATTCTGTCATGATCTACCACTGCCCGAGTTACAAGTACTGATCCTAACCGTGGCTTGTTGCAGATCCTAGTAAGTAAAAAAAACCCTGACAAAATAAAAACCTCTCAGTGGAGAGTGTTTTGAGCAGTAAATCACAACTCCCTCTGCTGAGAAGCAGACTTTAGCACTAATAGTGCTGTCACCACTGGAGTACTGTTACTCTAGCAAGCACTTTCAAGTTGTTCAAGGGTAAATACAAATAGTTTGGTATTTTTATTTGCAGATCAAGATGTGTAGCATTTACAATCTTGCAGCATAAAATGCTCTCCTGACTTTCTTTTAGAGGTCGGATGTCTCCCTGATTTTCAGCAGGATCCTGATTATTTGGCAGTGAAGTAATGCTGCAATACACTAAATTAAAAGCGAGAACAGCTGTTTCTGCCTGTGTCTCATATGGCACACGGCTGGAAGGTGTGTTTTGGAAATACACACAAATCTCTTGATGCATATACCAAACAGAACCTTTCTCTGTAGCAGGCAAGATTAAATATACTGGTGATTTTCACAGTTCTCTTCCTGTTTTCAGCCACAAAAATGTTCTTGTCCCTGGAGGAATAGTACTGTACTACAGTCATGCATATGCAGAATACTGTAATTACATTAATAAATTCAAATACACCACCATTTGCAAGATCATAGTCCAAGGCTACACAGGAGTCAGGAAAGGGAGTATGGTAGAATATGTAAAGACACAGGACTACTAATACAAGAAGTCATGACCTTTTTAAGGTCTTAAACTCCCATCCAAACCAAATTGTTTGTACAAAATTAGTGTTGTTTCTTGCAGCCTTTTGAATGCCAGGATGAATAAATTCCCCCACTCTTCTAAAACTACTTTTCCGCAATTCTCACGACTTTCAGCTGCATTGAAAGTTTTGAATGTAGCAATACCAAAGTTAGAGAGAGCAGCTGGCACAGCCTACCAGAACTCCTCATGATACAAGCTGCAATGAGTAAATCCTAACAATCTCTCGCAGAGCGCCCCCCACGCTGTGCCTGCCTCCCT
>VWZY01000978.1:673-29365 GCA_013399075.1 Chloroceryle aenea | reverse complement strand
TTCAATTCTTTCAGGCAAAGAAATATAGTTAATTCTGTTTTGCCTGTATCTTAGACATTTCTCAGCCTGAGCTATTGAATTAGAGGCAGGACATCTCTGGGTTTAGTCACAAAATGGAACCCCTGCCATAACATGGCCTCACAGCATGACAAAACAAGGTATCAAGAATACTCCTTCCCTCAACGTGACAAGAGTATGGGGGATAGGGCAGTGTGTGGTAATGAAACACCAGCTTTGAACTGAGAGCTGAAGAAGAAACAACATAGACACTAGAAATAATCTGTAATGATGATGATATTGTCAGTTTCCTCTTATTTAAAAAAAAAAAAATTTTTTTTTATCTTCATATGTGGATCTTCTGGAATTCAGCTTTGAGATGCTTTACATCATTACATTAAGATGCTAAATGTAAAATGAAGTTAATTCTGCCAGAGGAAAGAGCTAAGCTTTAGTAAATTCTGTATGTGTGAGCCAGATTTTTTAGAGAGGCAACACCTACTTGAATGAAATTTGCCATCATTTGCCACTTCTCAGTACAATTGACATCCAGCCTGTGTTTTAGAAAGTGATTTTCAGTATGTCTGGGCAAAGTCTGAAATAAGAGGAAAACTATGCCAGCGTGTTAGACCTGCTTTGAAATATTTGTGTGCACCAATGCTGAACTCTGTTTTGGTAGTGGTGGAGATGGTTTTGAAAACAAGGAAGTTCTTTGTTCTGACATAAAAATAGATACAGCATTATCAGCATATAGTTCAGCACTGCAACACAAAGCTGGATGATCCCACCCCCAAAATGGTACTTACTGGGAACCAGGAGCTGGGAAGCCAGAATTCCTTCTTCTTTCCCAAGGGAGGGTTTGATCACTCTCCAGCATCTCTTAAATATTTTATATAAAACATATACCTATCAGAAAAGTGATTTTGATAAAGCCTTCTTTTATTTCCCTAAGTAACAATGACATTAATGTAGTTCCCTAGTTTTATTAAGAGAATAAAATGTTTGATTGATGATGTCTCCAAACTTTATGTTTAGAAGTTCTGATACTCTTCAGAACCTTTAGAAAACACAAAACTGTATGTGTTCATGAGATTGCACTGACTGCAGAAAGTATCTAAGATAAACTGCATTGTGTAATCTTCTGTACAATAGTATGCCTCTGATGATAAAGTCATAAATGATTGTAGTTTCCTATTTTTTACAGTAGTTAGAATCTGAATTAATTATCTAAGTTATGGTGGGTGATTTTTCTCTTGGATTTGCTCACCCTACCTACTTCTTAAGTCCATGCTACTTGAATACCAACATTAGAGTACAGAACTACAGTCATTTTATAGCAAACACTTCATTCAGTCTTCCTCCTAAAGCATCAGGGCACAATTCTTGCTGAGCAAAGTTCTTACTTGGTGCCACTGCAGCAGTGATACTCTGTCTGTCCAGGTCATCATGCTCCAGAAAAGCAGATAAGCACATAATTAAGGTTTGGGGTTTGTTGTTTGTGTTGTGTGTTTTTTTTCCAGCTTCTTTTGTTTTGTTTTATGTTGTTTTGTTTTGTTTGACTTTTTGGTTTTTACTTCAGCACACACTAAGCACTTAGCTTTCATTGAGTGGTTCCTCAAAAACAGATTGTAAACACAATAGGGGTGTTCCTTTGCTTTAGTATTAGAGGGATCAGAAGTTTTAATGTGTTCTATAAATTTTATATTTACCTGTGATTCTAATTACTCTTCATTTCAGTAAATTTTCATCTGTATCTTGCACTTGGGTTGCTGAAATAAACTTAGTTTAAAAATTAAAATAATTGTATTCACTTGCATAAGACTAATTAATAGGACAGCCTAAACTGAAAGCAGAAAGAATAATGTGCAGAGGTTCCTGAAGTCCTATCAATAGGAATTTTGGGCTGCAGCTCAAAATAATGTGGTTTGTCCTAGTTATTTTCAAGTTACCTGCTGACGCTCAGGAATGGCTCTATCTTTTCACTTGCATTCTGATGTTTAAAATTAATACTGAGTTCTGAGTGTGTGTTTATTAAACATACTGCTTCTTCATTGAAAATGAGAACTTTTATAATCTGTAATCTGATTTTAATGACCAAAAAACCCACTTCCAGTAAACTTCTCCTAGGACAGATAAGCCCAGGTGGTTCAGAGCTGGATCTGAGCTCCCAGGAGCTGGCTGCTCAGTGGTGGGAGGTAGGACTCAGCTCAGGCAGAACTGTATGAGAAGTCACACTGCCTTTTTTTTTTTGATCTCCTCTGTTCACGGGGATTTTCCTCACCTTTACATGCATGCATACAAAAGAATTTCTGAAGCATTAATGCGATTTGTTACATTTCTTTGTTTTAAACTGACTAACTCAAGTGTCTAAAATCTGTAAGTTCAGAAGTTGCTCAACTTAGAGCATTCCTGCTTAACCAATGGTGGATTAGTCATTGTCTCTGTTACTTTTTTCTCTGTATTTCACAGAACTTAAAGCTGAGCTATCATTCATTGAAATTTTTATTTATTTATTTATTTTCTGTAGCTTCAGCCTCACTATCTGGACTTTTGTTCTGTGCTGTGGGATAGAAATGCCTCTAGGTTTTGTATGGTTTTGATGCATGTAAATCATGTTAAGAAGTAAGAAAATCTTGCACTGTAAAGATAATAAAAATTTCGCATGCAATTGCTATCCTCTGTGTCCTGGTAGTCTGCAAAACCATACTGACAAGTTTACTGACTCACTATAGCTCTATGGTCAGAAGATGGTCCACAAGACAGCACATCTGGAGGCAATGGCTTTTTGGGAAATGTGGTCATCAGTACCTTTGTGATTTAGTGAAACTGGTTTGATTTAACCAATTACTTTTTTTTACGTGCTTTGTTACTGGTTCTGGACATTTTTAAGGTAGAATCTTATTTAGAAGGTGGTGTCATTACAAGTCAGGGAGAAATCCCATTTAAATATTCCTTGAAGGAAGACATGTAATTTCACTGTTGTCCCAGTAGCTGAAGAGTTGAGAGAGAAGGTTACATCACTACTCTAGTATGCTGAGGGCATAGCCAGATTCACAGGCAAGAGATGATACTTATGCAGTGGCTGATAATGCCCTTAAACTCAGATGGTTATATGGCCTTAGAATAAAAGACAAAACCACTGGGCTATACTGGCTACACATCTGCACTGGCTTCCAAGACAACACTGCAGCAAGAGGTGACTCCACCTAACTGAATACAAACCTTTCTCGCTTCCTTTTAGCTTCAGCTCTCTGCTGTGAAACTGGCAGAGTTGCACAGTGATCTAAAAATACAAGAAAAGGATGAGCTAAGCTGGAAAAAACTGAAGGCTGAAGGGCTAGATGAAGATGGAGAGAAAGAAGCCAAACTCAGACGCAACTTAAATGGTAAGGTATACCTTTGAAAGAAGCCACACAGCACTCAAGTGATATTACCTTTGCAGGGGTTTAAACTTTTCATCAGACACGTGTAGTCTGATGTTTGTGTTTGAAGCATTAAGAAATGGGCTGTGTTTCCAGCCACTGAGCACACTCAAGCTCTTTGGAGGTCAGTAGGGAGCTGCAGGAGGCTGGCAGTTTCCTTTGCTCCTGATGTTTTCAGAAGACATCTTTAAACTGTGGATCTTTGTGTTTTTAAACCATTAGGTTTTCCACTGTGAGCTGCAAAGTCCAGCTCTGTAAGCCAAGGATGTAGACAGTCTCTCATCTTCCATACATCCATAGTTGGTTCTAATGTTTCTGTATCTTGGATTTCCTTGCAGTTATTATGACTAAATATGGAGTGAATGGAAAGAAGGACTCTCAGTTAATCGATAGCAACTACATTAAAGACGGTACAGACAGTGATACACTAGATGATCCAAGACTGGAAAAATTATGGAGCAAGGTGAGTAAGGTTTCCAGGAACTGCAGTGTAGGAAATCACTGTTTCTTCATTGAACTGTTGTCTGTGCCTTCTGAGAACCTCCAGACTAGGAACTGAGTAGCTTTACTACTCTCTTTTTAAGCACTGGCCAAGCTGCTGTGCTCTGTAGCTCACAAATTTCTGCCATGAGGGCATCCCACCTGCATCCAGGTCACCAGGTGTGGCAAGTTCTTTCCCAAAGCAAACAGCTGCATAAGTCTGCATGGAGAATAAGAACCTGGGTCCACTGAGAACAAACAGGGTTACTCTTTTTCTCAAATTCCACTGAACTCGTGACTTCCCATTGTGTGACTAATACACTGTGTGGCAGTATACCTGTGATGCTTTTCCTGGTTTTCTCATTGTTTCTGGGCTTTTTTTTTAAAGTTGCATTTCAAATAGGACCATTTCATAGAGTGCTTAAAAAAGAAATGTTTTGTGGGGGTTGTTAAATAAGGACTTTCTCAACCTGATATTCAAGTGACAATAATTACACATAAAACCCAGAAACTGTACTGTCAGTTAAAAGTGGCAAAGTCATAATCTTCAAAAATTAATTAATTCAAGTTTCGAGAAACAGGTAATTAGGCAAATCAAAGAATTATTTTCTTATACCAGCCTAGCGCAGTGGTAGTAAAGCAGAGAAAAAGATTTGTGGTTTTTGAAATGTTACTCTAACTAGATAGAGATCTGGCAAAGGAATGTGATGTCATGTCCTTGGGGAAGAGTAATGTCCATTAGATAGAAATATTCCATAAGCAAAAAAAGTGCTGAGACTGAAGAGATATCAGAAGCATTCACTTTTGATCATGCATTGCAGCAGATGAGTCACCAGTTTTTGGGTAGTGCTCCAGCTGTCTGGCCAGTGCTTCCCTAATTACTAAAAAGTAGTCCAGTGAGGAACAAAACACTGCAGAGCAAATGCGCAGCAGTGATAAAATCTGCACTTGCCAGTAGAATAAAGTTAAGTAAAGATGGTGCTTAATATCAGGCTGCATCCCTCGTGCAAACAGTCCACTTACAGATGCATATGGAGCCCCCATGGCCCTTATTGCTGTATTAAATTGATTCCTATGGAATAGAAATGATGGGCACTTTTTCACTGGGTAGTCCATAGCAAGTCTAGCTTTTTAAGTCTGAGGCAAACTTCCTTTTGGCACGATTAAAGTCACCATATCCATCAATGTCTAAATCCTGACCTCATAGTAATATAAAGGGATTTAAAACAAAAGATCTTAAGGAAAAGCTGGACTTAATAATTTTCTAAATGTGGTAGGAAGTGGGAAGAAATTTTGGGAGTTGAGTGCACTTAAAAGCTCTGGGCCTGGAAAGCATAATGCGCTCATGTTTCTTTCAGGCCAAGACCTCTGGGAAGTTCTCTGATGAGGAGTTGGATAAACTTTGGCGAGAATTTAAGCATCACAAAGAAAAGATTCATGAATACAATATTCTGCTGGAGACCGTGAGCAGAACAGAAGGTACCTGAACATTTATGTCATGTTTCAAGATCAGTACAACTCTTTTAATCTGCCCATTGGCTCCATTATTTCCAAGTGCTTTTGAAACTCTTGAAGTCTGACATTTTTGTCAGAGCTGCTTGCAGATGCTGACCTTTCCAGATACTTGCTGGGTTTACTTCTGCATTAGCTGCCAAAAATGTTGCCAGCTGATGAAAATGTTGCATTTCAGTTTACTGATTCTGCCTGCAGGAAAGATAACAGATTAGCAAAGATGGCCATAGTAGTTCACTGGAAACTATGCAGCAAGTATAGATCAACTGATGCAAAATGTGGTCCTAAAGTCCATTCTCACCAGATGGGAGCCCATGAGGACAGACTTGAATTAGGCGTGGTATTGAGGATCTGAATCCAGCTTACTGTACTAATCCAGCAAAAATTGTTAGAGCAGAGTATTCTAAATCTTATAGGCAGTTCAATGTTTGCATTGTAGAGTCCAAGATGGAAGCTGATGGAACTTCCTGAAATGCCCAGGGAAGAGGGCCCAGGACTCATCAACCATCCCTGTCCCATTTCCTTGGGATATTGCTAACCTAGGAAAAATATGTATTTCCTTACTAAAATCTTGGCTGATGGCCAGTAGGAGTTAAAAGGCACTTCTGTAATATCACCCTCCTGAGCATTGAGGGACATTAATCTTAACATTGTTCTGCAAAAGGAATTACTGCTTCTCAAGTGAGGTTGGTGCTTTATTTACACTCAGGTCAAATGCTAAAAATCATCTTTAATTCACCTGAGATTTAGGGACTTCTGGAGCTTCTGACCTGTCAGGATTTCACTCACAATCAGTAACACTTTTCTTGGGCAGATATCCACAAAAATGTTATCAACCCATCTGAAGAGAACCTGGTGAAAGAGGAAGTGTTGCACAACAAACACAGAGAACTCAAAGACAAGCTAAGAAGCATCAATCAGGGGTTTGAGCGTTTGCGTAAAGTCAGTCACCAGGGATATGACACAAACAGTGGTATGATACAGTGGTTTTTATACTCATTTGGGATTAATTTCATTTAAAAAACATAAAAATCAGTGGGCAAGTAGTAAGGTGAAGTCACAATATTACAGTTCTTGGTGTGACTACAGTGAGCTGGAGAGATATAGCCTGTTCTGTTTAGAAGCCAACTCTAGAAACCTAAATGAAAGGATAGGGACCACCTGTAGAGAGGGTAGTTCTGTCTTCCGTGCCCACATGAGCAGGGGTCTTACACTTCCAGCTCCTGGAGGGCACGTGAGTGAGACAACATGCAGCACAAGCAATGCTGTTATTTAGTTCCTGACTGGGGGGTTTGGGGGGGTTGCTTTATAAAAAATATTTGCTACAGCAGTACTATAGTTTAAGTTAATTACTTGATTTTTTTCTCCCTTCTCAGGTCTAAATAGATTAGTAATGCAGTGCTTAATATATCTATATGTATGTATGTATGTGAGAAAGCATGCTTATCTCTCATAGAAACTGGGCATAAAAGCAGTGTGTCCAGATTTTCACCTGGTGCTATGTGTTTGTTTAGAATTTGAAGAACCAAGAGTGATTGATTTATGGGACATGGCCAAGTCAGCCAATTTCACTGAGAAAGAACTTGAATCTTTTCGGGTAAGTAGAATTATAGTTTGATCTATTATGGAAAGATATTTTCCCATGTAAAGAAGCACTCAATATATCTCTTAGCAATACAGAAGTGGAGAATACTATACAGACATCATAAAAAAAGTTATGCTTCTTAATAGTTCAATTATACATATTTATGTCTGTAATTAGTCATATGCATGGTTCTGTTATAATCACCACATGAAAATTATAATCCTGTCTAAACAATTAAAAATATATAGAAAAAAATATATATAAAATATATATATATTTTTTTATTGCCTTAAAATGTGAGGAAACACACCAGCAACCAAAATTAAGTCTGTCAAACATGGGTTTCCCTGTAGGGTCTGTCTGAGTTTTTCTGGATGTAGATGAATAGAACTGCTGCCCCAAGTGCCATAACAGTTGGGACTGTTCATATTCTCTCCACGGAGGAGGTGTCCTAAAACGTAGAAGCTGAATTTACTGCCTTGAAGTAGCAAAACAGGAGCATGGTTTGGTGGATAGAAGTACTACTCATTAGGCAAACTAAGAGGGCTTTTTGTTTTGTTAATTAATACATCCTACTGCAGGTTCATCATAGCAGACAGCAAACCCAGAAAATGTGTGAATCTGAGCAGAAAATAGCAAGTGCAGGAATTGATTTCGAAAAGTGGCTTCTTTTAAAAATTTTGTCTCCCTTCCCCCAGTCCACTACTCTTAGGTATAAACTTTTATGTGATACTCACTGCTGTCATCTCCGGGCACTTCCCAGCCTTCAGCAGTCTCCATTTCAGCGCTCGGCAGTGGGAGATTTTCAGCACCTGCCTTCAAAACTGGGTGTGTAGGTGGAGATGATAATGCATTGTCCAGACATTCTTAAGAAGCAGGGAACTGAAAAAGCTTTCTGTGCTTGACTTAGTAAAATCGCATTAGGGGTGTCTTGGCAAAAAAAAGAGAGAGAGAAAGCCTTGGGAAAAAAAAATAAATCCTGTGAAGCTGCTTGTTTGTATTTGTTGTCTTAGGAGGAGCTGAAACACTTCGAAGCAAAAATAGAAAAACACCATCATTATCAGAAACAATTAGAGATTTCACACCAGAAACTGAAGCACGTAGAGGGAACTGGAGATAAGGATCATCTGAACAGAAATAAGGAGAAATATGCCATGCTGGAGGAAAAAACAAAAGAACTTGGATATAAGGTCTGTATAAATCCAGTGTACATACGTGTTGAAAGTTTAACTCAGTAGCAGAGGGCATGTAGATTATCCAGTGCTGATTTTTCATGCAGTTTGAATGTTTTCCAGGGGAGTTTAAGGCACACCTCCATGTTAGTAGAGGATATAAAAAATATTTTTATAGACCTAATTCTAAAATGCTTGAAATCTCCCTGATCTGCTCTTCCTGTTGTCACATACCAATATCATGTAATCAGATTTCACTATTAGCATAATTTATTGTCTTACTAAAATTTGTTTGATGTGTTTTGTTTTTCTGGTAGGTAAAGAAGCACTTGCAAGACTTATCCAGCAGAATCTCTCAAGGTCTTCAACACAATGAATTATAAAAATTTGTTCTCCTTCATGGGATCAGTCTGGTAGCACAGAACAGATAAGGTGTATTTTGAACAGGACTTACCAAGGAGTCCTTCTGAAACAGTAAGGGTTGAAAAGGTTGTCCTGTAAGAAAATATTTTTTGTTCACTTAATTGCCAGTTTTGTATTTGTACTATCAAACTAAATGATTAGATTTTAAATTTAAGTTAATTTTAAAATTAAGATCATCTAAATCTTGCATGTGAATCAAGTAACAGCTGTTGAAATAAGCAGTCATGTCAAAAGGAAAAATAATTGAACTCTCAAAGGATTCTGGCTAGTAAAAAAAATACTAGTTTGATAGTGAAGTATTTTGGTCAATAAAAGCAAACACGGAGGTACAGGAAGCTAAAATAGAGGCCCGAAAAAAATTATTTCAATGCCTGGCCTATTACATTTCCTGCTGAAGGTAACAAAAATATTTCTCCTCTTTGAGCAGTGGTTCAGAGCTGCACTGTAGGTGAAGCTTTCATGTGAGAGAGGGAGGAAGAGTAAGGAAGGAACAAGTACTGAGGTCAGTTCAGTTACAAACTAACATATCTGAAGTTACCAAATGTACACATACAATTATCTTCTTCATGGTTGCTTGGTTCTGTTACACTTAGTCATTAAAAAAATCAGAATGATACTGATGAGACTGGTTTGTTTGTTTTTTTCCTCTCAGTTAGTAAGAATTAACCAGACCTATTTTGGGAGCATGTTGCTTATTGCTTTAAACTAAAGTTCATTCATACATGAGTTTAAGACGGGAGGAATAATTTTTCACAACAGGACTGTGTTTCTATGTTCAAAATAGGCAGAAGACTCTCTAAAGCAGCTTCTGTCTGAGCATGTAATTCAGTACAGTCTCCAGTAAAGATTATTATCACTTCCCTTTGGAGACAAAACTATTCTGTTCTGCATCAGACCATTGGCAAACATTAGCTCTCCTAGTTGAATTTTTCTATAATAATAGTGCTGACCTTTTATCTCTAAGGAGCATTTCACATTAAACTGTTGCTGGAACAAGGTAAAGGCAAAGGTCTGCTGCAGGTAAATGATTACAGCTGCTTGGTTAAGCAGGTCTGTCACTCCAGCGTTGCAGGGGTGTCGTGTGCTGTGTGGGGAAGCTGTCCTCAAGCCCCACTTGCCATCCCTGTTCTGTGAGAAATACTGCAGAGATCCATTCGGGGAGAAGCAGCCACTCTTGTTTACCCAGTTCCTGGGTCCGTGGTGGGTTAAGAGTGCTATGATGCTGTACAAAAGACTATTTCATGATGTCCAAGTGATCTGAAACAAAACTGTGGTAGCAGTTGTACTTTGAGATTCTAAATAGCTTACCTTGAAGCAGTAAGCTTTTTATTTTCTTTTTTTTTTTTTTTTATATTGTTGTAAGTTAACAGTTACTGTATTCCAGAGAATCAGTCCATCATGAGAAACACAGGCTACTATTACTATTGGCAGTCACCTCAGAAATGGTTCCATTGCTGTAGTTTATAGTGTGTGTCCCCTTCGATTGGTAAGCTAAAGTAAACCCCAAAATAGCTAAAACACATTTATGAGAAAACTGGTTTGACTTTTTTCCAAGATGCTACACCATTTCTTTCCTGGACTCCCTTGAAGGGCTTTTCAGCCTTCTTAACTACAGCAGTAGCTGCACTGTCTTACAGACTTATCATAAACTTTTTTTAAAATTTTTTAATTTTTAAGATGAATGAAGAACAGAAGTGTCTTCTATACTGTGTGTGGAAGGTGCAGACTTCACTCTATCCTACAGTTTTCCCTTTGGTAGAGTAAGTAACCCCATGTACCAGAGGTTAGTTTGCTGGCTGTGGTTTGGATGCACTGGCTCCCAGGTGAAGGATTTGAACTCATGCACTAAACACACATCAGCAGAGGAAAGGAGCCAAGCAAAGCACTGAGCAGTTCCTGCTCAGCAGTCCTGGGTGGCTTCTACAAGTATGGAAAAGCTCCTCTTGAGCCTGTGCAGATACTGCTGCTGGGGGGAAGGCTGTTGAACGAGGTGGGAAGCAGTGCGAGTATCTCAGCACACAGTAAAGGTGGGCAGAGCAGCTGTGGGCTCTGCACGGGAGGATGCAGCACAAAGCTGGGTTTCATCTTCAGTGTGTGTCTGAAAGAGAATGTGTTTATTGAAGACTGTCTGAAGGATTTGGAATAGCACAGGGTGCTGGGTTCAGGGAACACAGCAGCAGGGGTAAGAGTTGTCTCCAAGTGCAGAGCTGCTTCTGCACAGATGGGGGCTGTACCTGCCACATCGTGATACCCATCAGACTCAAAGGCCAGGTAGGCTGCAGCAGAGAGAATGCTTGGCAAGCAAGAGGCTGAGAAAATATTACATATGACAGTAATTTAAAATTAGGAATGCATCCCAGATCATCAGTAGCATAGGTTGGAGTTTGGGTTCAGCACAGTCACTGCACCTTAGTTATTTAACATAGCTTTTAATAAGTCATCAGGCCCAAAAACTGTTCATGCAACCTCCAGGAGAAAAAAAAAAGCAAAACCAGCAGTGGTTGCTGCACTTGAATCCAGCTTCCCCCTGCAACAGTCTGTAGCTGAGGTAGAGTCTGCAACAGCATAGAGAAGACATGAATCATCTTCATTCCTCTCAAGGCTCTTTGGGGCCTTCCCTACTCTGAGATCCGGGGACAGTGCACAGTGAAGTTTGATTTCACTTTTGTTTCTGTAGCCTGCAGATGAGTAACAAGTGAGGTAATTATTGCACTTTTTAAGCCTCCAAAGACAGTTCATACGGCCAAAATAACAAGAGTCCTTGAGGCACTAAAGATCAAGAAATAGCTCAAGTCACCACTCTTCTATTTCTGTAAATAACAAAAAAGCAAAGCCAAAAAAAAGGTATAAATTCAGTATTCCTGCACTCCTGTACCCTGTGAAAGGTGAATAATGGTTCATAGGTGAGACTGTGGGGAGGAGACAGATGAAGGGGAGAGAACTAACAGTTTTTAAATAGCACTTGAACCTTCTCCTATTTTTAGTTGTTTTTTTTTTCTGCACCTTTTGTAATTAATCAAATTACCAAGTTTTTTAAACCACTCTGAGAAATAATTTGAAATAGAGAAGTGGGAGCAGAAGAAGGAAGAAAGAACTGCATTTCTTAGGAAAGAAGATATGAACATTTTATACAGTCTGTCAAGTTTTATACAAGTCTGCCCTGAAAAAGAACCTCAAGTTAAATAAATATGTCAGTGGTTTCACGTAGGACAGATTTTATTTATTAAACAGGTTGGGGGGTAGAAATAACAAGGAAATAAATACACAAGGCATTAAATGCAACAAAAAATAACCATGTCTTTCTTAAAATAAACATTTTGTCCTACATGCTGGTAGAGCTCAGATCGCATCATTCTACCAAGACAAATAAGGAAGAGATAGCTGCAGCAGAGGTAACAACTTGCCCTCTCCCCTCCTAAGGGATTCTGATGCCTAATAAATTGGGCAATAGCCAGAGTTCATTTACATTTTGTAAGCTGAGGTGCCATCTGACTTTACAAAAAGCTTCTGACAGAGGTAACACAGTTCACATAACAAACAACTTCTAAGTGCCAGAATCCACAGTTCCAAGTACAACACACAGTTCCCATGTATTTCAAGATGTTCACATAGTGCCTATAGAGAAGCAGGTTGGTAATCTACAGAAAAAAATAAAAGACTGTATGGAATTCTTTCACTAGTATCCACAGTAAAATGGAAGCATTCAGAATATCTATCCAGTTGAGCCAAAATAAATTTATAAACTTTCATCCACAATAAATACTTAAAGTTGAGCCATATTTGGTATAGCAGTGAATGATTGTAACCCAAATGCTTTTATGAATAGCACTGAATGCACCTTCGTATCCAAGTCTCCATGTGTATTATCCCACCACTCAACAAAAGAGCACTCTCCTGGGTATTGCTGCTTAACATGCCAACTTAAAAACAATAGCTACATTAGTATAACATGTAGATATTTTGTTCCTTCACTGGTGTGTTAACTTAATTGGAAAGCTGCACACAGCCATTTTAGTAAAACTGATCATTTTCAGTCTCAAAGGTAGCCTGTCAGTAACCGGTCTACTGTAAACCTGGTGTTTTCAACAAGGCAAAGTGAGTGCGGAATCTCTTTGAAATAAGCCTCCTACTAACATGCTACCTAATGTTCTGCTGTTATAATTTTCCAGGCAACTTACTTTAAAGAGGGAGAGAGTTTAAGAAACACTGACAACTGGAAACTTGCATATGAAAGCCAATAATTTGCAGTGCTTGGCATTAGATCTGGGCATCTCACCCCAAAATTAAAATCTCAGTTTTAATTTGAGAAGACATCTGAACTAGAATCATTAACTAAATGAAGTGCAAGGAAACAAAAAGGGAACGAGAAGGACTTGTGCAAAAAGTAGCATCTCCAAAAGAGAATTCCATGGCAAGGACTTAGGTATGAGTTTCAGTTCACTTGCAATAGGAAGTGCACTAAGTTTCTCCTGATTTTTGTAAAGAATTTTTCAGGTTATACCTTTTTCTAATCTGTACCAAACAGATGCGGATTCTTAAACAAAACCCACATTCCAACAGTCTGAACACCTTCCCCACACATAAATGCAGCCTGGAACACTCGAGTTACCCTTCTCCAAACCTTTCTTCAAGCACAATAACCACAATCTGTATGGGATGCATGTGTCTTGGGCAATGTCTGCATTAGCCTCAGGTCTCTGGTGTCACCTAACCTTTACCACAGATCTATTGTTTCAGGTCTTGTGCAAACTGACCCTCACGCCCCTGCAGAGGAATTAGCTTTGCAGAACTGCAAAACAAAGTTTTCATTCATGATTGGTTATTAATTCAGGATAAGAACATGGTTTTCCAGAGCTGTTTTTAGGAAAACATTTTCCTTCTTGTTTTATTGCCATCTGTATAAAAAGCTATGTTAGAATTTTTAAAAGAACCAAACAGCCAGTGTACCCAAACAAGGCGGTCAGGAGTCCAAAGTACTGCCACAGTACGCACCGAGGATTACAGGAGAGACAGGAGTAGGCATATTTAGCCACAAACATAACAGGAGAAGAAACATGAATTCTCCTTGGCTCCCTCAAACCAAGGAACAGAGCAGCTCACCCAAATTCAGCTTTGACCACTTACAGCTTTCCAGTGACACAACAGAGACTGGGAACAGGGGGTAGGTAGGTTGGCATTTTCATGTTGCCTGTCTTCCTTCTGGGCCACCACATTTTCTGTTATCCAGTTGCTTCCAGCCTTACTTGCACAGCTCAGGGCAAGCACCGTGCCAACAGAGACAGACAGGTTTCCTGTCACAGTCCAAACCAAAGGCTTGGCCAGCTGCAGGCTGTAACTTGAACATTGACAGTTCCCCAACCAGATGGACAGTAATGAGAGGGTTTAAACACATTAAATGTCACTGTGAAGAAGGGCTTTGCTAGAGGTACACACCGAAAGGAGTGTCAGCAAATCTCAACAGCAGCCCACCTGGGACTTCAGGTCCAGTCACCACACGAAATGCCTTCCCACAGCTGTCACTCATGGTCACTAGTCCCTTACATTCACCATAAAAAGCACAGAGATGGGAGAAATTCATGCAAGACCAGTTCCTGGGCATTCAATAGATGTGATCCATCTCTAGCAGATCTCCCAGCTATTGTAAGTGACACAGGTATAGCTGAACACAAAATTACGTGCAACTTCATGTCAAATCAGGGTGGTCTTTGTGTCATAGGAGGGCTGAGCTCCCACTCTCTCACCCAATATACATACTAAATGTTCACATACTTGCCACAGAGGAGAAAAGCCAGGCATGAAGGGTAATTCTGTCCATGGCCTAGACCATATATACAGTACAAACTTGACCCATTTTAACGGCTTGACTCCAGGACAATGAGACATATGCTGTCACAGTTACAGCATGACAGTCTGCCTCCTTGGCATGGACACTGACACTGAACCACACACCACAATTTCTACTCCATTCCTGGCAGAGATGGTGCCAACACACCTTCTGTTTTGAAAACATCAGCCTATTCCAGGACACTCCGCTTCCTTGCTACAGCCACACTTTGTACAAGAAGCAACAGCCCAGCCAACAGTTTCCAGCACTGGCCCAAACTACATTTTACAGACTCAAATACTCTTCTGTCACCTTGTTGCTGCCCTTCTGTCAGCACAACAGCTGCCAAAGTACAACTGCTGCTTTACAGCTCTCTGCTGACACCTACCTACTTCTCCATCAAACTCCTAATATGAATTTTCTTGTGCTTCCCAGTTTGTGTCCAGCACTGCTGACTGTTGTCAGTGAAAGGACAAAGTGTTACAGCAGCAAGGAAAAACAATGGAACACTGACCAGGAGGACTGTAAACATGCTCAAGTGACTTGCAGCTGGGGTGTTGAAAAACACATATATCACACTAATTACTGTTTATCCTTGTGTGTTGGACAAGTAGAACATCTGTGTTTAGATAACACAGGCCTGCAATAGATTTAGTGGCATCCTATCGAACGTGCTTGAGATTCCTGCCCTGCTGTGGGAAGAGTCAAAGCCCAGTGGTAAACCATGCCTGCAGGGATCCTTGCTAAGCAGGGAAAAACAGCAGTTTCATTAATCCTCTAGTGTGGACCAAGCTCTGCAGTGCCTGCATCCCTGCTTGCGTGCCGCTGCCTGGGTGCTGCTTTGAGCATCCCGCAGTAGCAAGGTTAACAAGAATTACTTGTTCATGGTTTTCTGGTGGTTCCTGCATCTTGCCTGTGCTGGCTCACACAAGCAGCCACAAACAGGCCACGGGGTACATCTTCCAGCTGTAGCAGAGAGAGATGCTGATGTGTGACAAATCTGAGAAAGTCATTACATAATAGAACCTTGGTATCTAAAGGGCAGTTTCCTTTCTGAACATGCAATCTGCTCTATTTTCTGTATATGAACTACCCATAAATTGCCAGCTCAGCCCACAGATGAGTAAAATTTAACTTATAAAGTAGCAGAAGCTAGGGCTTTTTTTTTTTTTAAGGAAACTCACAACAGTATAATGTAATGTAGAGACAAATTACTGTCATGCTACATCTGCTTTCTGATCCCACCCCCTCACTGCACATTCCTCAAATAAGTTGACACCTATTATTTCAGTAAAAGGGTGATGGTACATACGCCTCTGTGTACACAGTGGGATAATAAATTTGGATTCTTTCTAGATGCTCTGATGTAGACAAATGTTTGAAAGCAGCAAATTTTCAAGTTAACTTTCACTCACCCTGAAGTCTTTACTAAATTCAAAGTTTACTTGTTAGCTGAACTTGCCTAAACCTCCCCACTGTCTTCTAAAGGTATTTATTGTATCAGAATCCAGGAGTTAAATTACATGTATTTTCCTGTCACTTATGTTCCAGCCTCTGAAAGAAAAGTCCATGGGAGAGTTTATTTAATCCGTAACCAACTGACCAACAGTGTCCTAAGCCTCAGAGTAAGGCTACCCTGAAGCCTGTAATTTTTAGAATAGGGTAGGGTGATGAAAAATTAAAGTGTTAAAGTTATTAAGGGCATTGTCAAAGTGTCTTAAACATTGACATCCTTGGGGAATCAATCACCTCTCTGAGGAGTGTGTTGCAGTTCTTGGCCACCATCTCAAGAAAGAAATGCTTCCTAATGTCCAGTCTAAACCTCCTGTAGTGCAGCTTTGAACCATTCCCATACTTCTCATCACTGAGTACCAGGTTTCACATTAAGGGTGGGAGTGAGACCTTTTCCTGACACCACCGGGGAGGAGACATGGGCATCTTTTTCTCCTCAGCAGGAAAGCATAGAACTGAATTCACCCATGCAAATTTTTTAAAACTCCACTCTTCCTTAATTCCACTCACCTACACTGAAAAGACACATTTGCAGAGCTACTACTTACTAATTTCCCCGTAAAACTTCAAATTTTTCCATCCTTGCTCTAGTTTGTTTCTGTTGCTGTATGATATGAAATTAACATTTTCTTTCAACCTAGATTGCAAAATAATGTTTGCATGACGGGCCAAATGACAACTGAAATCTTTCCAGATAAAAAGTTTAGTGAAAATAAAGCAGTACTGTCATCTGAAAAAAAGTGTGTCATTTTAACAGAAATGACTGGCTAGTAACCCACAAAATTCTGTGTCTTCTTCCTGTGGTCATTTTAGCAACACTATGTGAATTATCCTAGACAACCTAGAAAAGTTACTCACCAAAGGGTGTTCATTTCAGCACCTCATAAAAAAAATAAAATTAAGCGCTCATCATTCAAATTCAAGGATATTTTTCCAAGCCACACCAATTAAAACTGTTTTGTTTGCAGCAGAGAGGAAAATGAGGACATTTTCCAAGCTATTTGCTAAAAATATTTCTTGGGGCAGATCTTCACTCGCATTTAGATACCTAAGGACACCTACTGTCATTTTCCACTATCAGATGCCTGAGTGCTACTAAACCCCAACTATTTGCACTGTTGGGCAATTAATTGGCTCCAAACTCCAGCCCTCCATCCTGAAACACATGTTAAATTGCAGAAATTCCATCATACAAATACATGCATATAAAAATGTTCTGTAACAGCCTATGAACACCACCAAAAAACCCATTGACATGGTACTAGTTACATTTGGCAATAACCTCCTCAGCAGGACTATCAGAAAGAAAGAGGTGCATGCACTGCACACTAACAGTTATGCTTAAACACTGCGCTTGCCGAGAGTGTTTTTAATTATCACCAAGAGCACTGCCCCCAGACTGCTACTTCTGCCATGTTGAAGTACTTCAAGGACAACTTACAGAAGTATCAGCCACCTCACATTGTTCTTCTGGTAATTAATTCCTCATATTCCTCAGAAGGGCATGAGGATATCTGATTCTGGTAAAATGCTAAATTAAAAATAAGCAAAGCCTTCATTTCTACCAGCAGAAGTTATGAGTCACATTTATCTCCAAAGTGTGGGAGATCTTTTAGGTTTTTTTGAACCTGGAATCATCCTATAGCAATCACAAACTGTAATTTACAGCACTTATGCACAAGTATTATGCAAGGCATGTGAATAAACCCCTAACAATTTGTACATGAACAGCGGTGCTAAAATTAAGCCATGGAAGTTACACAGTGAGCACAAACCTAGTCATAGGATTACGGTTTGATTTCCATTTTCCCCAGTTCACTACTGGAAGTTGAAGGCACATTATTTTATTTACTTACGAAAAAGGCTTTCCATTTCTGTGAGCTCCTGTTGTTCAAATGAAAAATCTTCAGTTTCTTCAACAGATGTCAAGCCTATAACTTGATAAGGAGGCCTGCAAGGTACTACAAAACCAACAAGGTACAACACAAAAGCTGAAGTTACTATGACATACACAGATGGATGTTCACAGAGAACCACGTGAATGAACAGAATCACAGCCCTGTCCAACCTGAAAAAAGTATTTTTAAAATAGTGAATCTTCCTCCTGTTAAGGCCAGCAGCAATCTGATTACTTTTATTTACTATTGTGTTAAGTCTTTGCCCATGCTGCAAGTCCAGGATTCAATGCGAGCAATTTTGAGCAATGTACAGAAAGGCAGCTTCTGTAGGTAACCCAAGTAACCTATTTTCCTGGTAAATAAATTTTTACAAGAGAAATATTGCACCTTCATTATAGATCATGATGGAAAACACTGCATTTCAGTGTATCAGGCAAGCTACACTCATTTAAAATATTAAATATAATACTAAATATTAAATATAAATAGGGACATAGCAAGAGTTTTAACCCTGCAAGACCTCCAGTGGAGGATCCTTAACTGAACAGCTGTCCGGTTAAACATGGTCACAAGGAGCTGTAAGTACAGGCCATTCCAGTTGTGCTGAATATGTGTTTACAAAGGAGATCACCGCTATTCATTTGTCAAAGAAGAAAACCCTTTTAAACTAGGAATGTCATAAGAAATACTTCTTTTCCCTTCTGAAATATGCTAGGCTCATAAATAGAAAAGTACATCTTAGCACAGGACAGATGACAATGGCAACTGTCAACTCTCAAAAACATTTTTATTCAATTGAGAGATTTCTGATATTTTACATTGCTATTGAGGCTACATTCAAATAAATTTATAGGTTAAAATCTGCCTCAAAACCTAACACCCACCTCTCATTCTAAGGCACTTAGTGAAATCCTCACTGGCACAAAACTTTCACTCACCAATATAAATTATAATGCATATCTGAAAAACAGAATCGGGCTGTGATAATGTATCTTAAGAGGACATAGTCAAAATAATCATAATACCCACATATCGTTCCCAATAACTCCTGGAACCCAAAGCTGGTATGTTATTGCAGGCCAAAACCTTGTTTTCTTCTTAAGTAAATTGCCTTGCTAGACCAGTGTGTGTCACTGCCATACCATTTTATTTAAATAACATGTTTTATTAGGACGATTATCTAGAACACAGGAATTACAGAGACAATGCAACACAAGAAACTAAGTCGAGTTTTGAATCATACAATCTCCCTGTACAAAAGCAAGATGTTGCAGACTTGCGGATAAACTTCTATTACAACATAACATCCTGTTGTGCCTCAGTTCTGCAACATCTCTGAAGACACCATCCTCTTACCTAGAGCTGGTTTTATGCTATTTAGGGACAGCAGAGAATTATTCAATGGAAGTTTTAGATTCAAGATGGATGAACTGCTTCTGATGCTGGTTTACATTAGGGATATTTTTGGAAATGTAAATAAAAGACTCAATTTTCAAAAGTGAATGTTTCTTTTGAGTACCTTGATTTTAAGATATTCTGTATGAGAAACATGAAACCCAGTTTTCAAAGTGAGATTTATGTTCAGCTCAAGGAAAATTGTCAAGAATTACAGGTACTCATCTACCGTGAAATTAAAGCCTATGGTTTGACACATGGTTTTTAAGAACAGAAGCACCCAAAATGTCCCTTCCCATTACTTTAGTTTATAGGCATAATTAAAATAAATAACTTGTTTGTGCGTGCTCTTGTCTGTATGCATACACACAGGCATTCCTGACAATGCTGCTTTTAAATGTCAGCAACTTTAGCCAAAGCTGCAGAACTCTTGGTGAGGTATAAAATTGAATTACCCATATGTAAAGTTAAGCATGTCCATAAATAAGCATATACATTGAATAAAACTGTGCCTGCAAAAAGTCAGGCACTGAATTCTCTTGCTTTTGTAAGAGTCCATTAATATATTAATAGAGGTTTTACATATTTTGTACATTCAGCTATATACATATATTTTATCAGTAATGTGTGCTTGCATACATACATATGCACACATGCAAACCTATGTGTACACTTATCACACACACACTCACGTTCTCTTATCTGCACACATTCAAGTTCTTTATTTTTAAAGAAAATGGCATTATTTAATAAACACTGGAACTGGATCCAGGTTCTTCAGGATTTTAGAATTATAGAAAAACTTACATCTGTCATTGCATATTTAAAAAAAAAATAAATGTGGACTTTACAAGCAAATTAAAATAAAGTGACCACACACACTACCAGCTTTCCAATTAGGAATCAAGATATTGGAATGAATCTGGTATAAATGCAATAAGCAATGGCAGCACTTTGTATGAGTATTTTTTTGCAATAAATGTGAATCTTTTGGAAGATAAATTAGTACCAATTTATGGTGAGCAAAAAAGTTCTTTCCTAGATAGGTCACTGCTGAGCCCCTTTCTTCTGCTCTAGCTCCTGCAAGCGTTCCTCCCGGCACTGAGCATGCTGTGTTCCCACTTTGTGGGCTGTCTCGGTGGCTGCTATGTCAATCTGTGCGTATCGGGATGATCCACTCCCTGAAATAACAAATAAAATCCTGTAAAAGACTCTACCCCTCTTATATTCCTGGATAAAAGTGACCAAGGGTTAAAATATTGAGAAACTTCTTCCACAGATTTCCGAGGTCATGGTCTGGTAAAGGGAGTAAGGTGATAATCACAACTAGAAAAAAAAAAAAATCTCAAAAGTGTTCTTATCTACAAATTACCTCTTTTTTTTTCCAATATTTATTTAATTATTCAATATTTATTTCATTAATGAAATAATGGTCATGGTCATTAAAGGCACCTTCAGAGTTATACAAGTTTTGGTTGGAAGGGCAGTTGCCATTTAGGAAAGTTTATGTCAATTTGTGGAATTTGGCTCTTCATTTGCAATACCTTGGTTCACTGTCTTTAAAATTAAGACAAAACAGCTTTTACATCTTAAGAGAATGTTGTATAGAGAACTACATTAAAGTTGCGGAGAAGCTTGGAGTTACTTACCTGAAGTCATATAAACATTAAAAAAAAAAAGGAAAAGTGGTAGCATTTCAAAATTATTAAAATTGTCAAGATTAAAAGTATAAAAATTAAAATCTCAATAGCTGAAAACTATACATGGAAAGCCCATCAATACCACATGCGAGTAATCAAATGCCAGATCCTGATTAGGGGCTTTCTCTAAGGAGGAATGCATCTATGAATGACAATAGGCAGTAGTTATATTGCAAGTTTATGTGCTAATTTTCTACGTTAAGCATTAGAAGTGAAATTCCCAGATTGAAACAAATGAATAATAACAAAAAAAAATTTAAAAACTCAAATACTTGAGCTGGCTTCCTCTCTGTAGCACTTTCACACATTCTCATGTGAAGCAGACAGACCATTGTGTTCTATTTTTAATCGTTTGCTGCATTGCTCCAGAGCCAGTATCTCCAGGAGCAAGCCCTGCACACCTACACCCACAGCCCTGCTTCCGAAGCCAAGCAAGAAAAGTAAATGTAGTCCTAATATGTGTGATGAAATTTTTGAGAACACAAAACAAACTGCTGTCTGCCAAACTTCACAGACACAGAACTGTTAACTTTAGAAGGAGTGCATATACAAAGCACCTGTCAGAGGCATCTTACAGAACCTCATTACTAAAAAAATCTTTTCCAAGAGAGTTAGCAATTACAAGAAATCCCTCACAAATGTAGCTGAGTTCAACTCCTCTCAACAAGAGCCTAAGGGTAGATGAGAAATTAAGATTCCCAAGTCTGCATTACTGCTTCCTTTGCACTTTAAATAGTAGCGTAGACTTTCTTACCTCTTATGCTTGTGCTAGGTTCCTGAAGTTCCAGTTCCATGTAGTGAAGCTGTTTTTTGGAAGTAGGGCTGACAGGAATATTAACATAGGTGGCTGTCTCGCTGTGGGGTCGATCTGATGTAGGGGCATCAGCTGAATAACCTACTGCCCCTTCTAAAATAAGTAACACATTATTACAGACTCTGTTTGCAATGACCACTGATCCATTTCACAAAAAACCCACTGTTCCATCAAATGTTCAGAAAGCATTCAGCAGCAACAACTCTGCCTGCCATACAGTACATTCCTCAATTGTAGATGGGGCATGAGAAGACTAAGGTTCTACAGAAAAGATCTTGAGAAACTGATCAAGTCAGGTTCTATGCAGAAGACTACAGACCACAGCCTGTGATCTCACTGTGTTGTGATATAAAGCAAACACTAGACATACATTTTCAAGAAGAAGCAATGTATTCACCACCACCTCACAAAGCTTTCTGCTCTAACTCGGGTTAGTAACGCCATATATGAATCAACCTGTTCTAAGAAGATGTGAAGTATTACACCACCTGCAAGTGAGCAACCAAAATCACTAGAGGCCCAGAAGGTATGTCCTGAAAACAGGGACTGAAGAACTGTTCCAACCAAGGGGAAGGCAAGCTTGAGGAGATAACACTGATAGCTTCCCCGTACTGAGTTGAAAAAGATAGAAACAATGCCAAGTGGGGACAGATCAAGTGATAAAACACTTGAATTGCAAGAAAAGAAAAAAAAAAAAAAAGTAGATTAGACAACGGAACAACCTTTCTAATGAATCACAAGAACGCTAGGGGAAATCTCACAGAGGCTGAAGAATGTCTACATCTAGAAATTTCTAAAAAAAAGAGATAAATTAACATCTGCCAAGAAACAGTTCAAGTTCTGCCAAGAAACAAAGTGATTCCAACTCAAAGACAACTTTTTTTTGTCTACTGGATAAATTATCAAGACCTCTTCTATCCATACTTTCAATTATTCTAATTTTGTCAGTCATAAAACTAAGAGAGGAGGTAGAAGATTAATATTCCATTCACTGTCCAGCCAGGCATTCCAGCTTTCAACCCCTTCCCAATATCAAGTACCTATATCTAGTTTTTCAATCCATGAATACCAAGGGACTTCCCAGAACTACCTGAGCTACAGGAGACTCAAACACAAACCTTTGTACGCGAAGCCTTGCCCAAGAACAGAGGGAACATTGTCATTGTCCTACTCAGCGGGCTAGTAATCACCAGCTTGTCCAATTCAATTAAGTTCTTACTCCTAAACATTTTCTGCTGTAAAATCAATTTAGGACAGAGGAGTACAAAGAAAAAATGTTATCCATTTCAGGTTCTTCCTTTCCCTAAAGTTCTCCCATAAAGCCCTTCTGTGTCCCCACATAAAATTTGTATCCAAACTTTATTTGTCCAAATTACTGCTTTTCTTTTCTACCCATTCAGACACCGCTGAGATTGGAATGGAGAGGCAGTAGGTGATCAAGGCTTTTATAGCATGGGAAAGAATGATTTTATTTTTTTTAGTCCAGCCTCTGTGAATAACCTTTAAGGGAAATTTTTCTTCTTCTTGGACTGTGTTATGAATAGTACAGAACTCATACAAAGTCAGGCAGCATTAAGAATGGTTAGAGGTCACAGCAGGTTCCAGGACAATAGATTTTCTTCAGGTTTAAACTATTTAAATCGAAGGAGTCTACTATGCAGTTCAAAATTATAAAAGCCTGGAAAGTTTCTGACAGATGTTCGTAAAGAAAACATAGGAACAACCATGAAGAAACCCAACATTTTTCTGATTGACAGACTTATGCCAAAAAGGATTCAGCAGAACCATAGCATTGAAAACTTGCATCCCAAAAAGTTAAAGTTGTCAGCAAATTACAATCTTAAGGACCAATACAGAGTCATGAATAGTCATGAAGGAAAAGTTAGCTTTTAGTCTATATATATATATATACTGTTAAAATGAAGTAGCAGGAGTTTAAGTGAAGGCTCCTCATAGCTAGCTAGCACAAAATCTAGCAAATTTTTCCATAGAGCTAAATAGGTGAAAGGTTTCAGGAAGTTGAATGTCATACCTGATGCAGACAAGCCAAGTGATGTTCCTGAGAACTAAAAACACTCACGTATTAGCTGGTGGGTCTTTGTGCAAGGAAAGAAAAAGAAGCACATAGAACAAAGAAATCCCTGGCAACAATCAAATATGCTTGCTATAACTTCAATCAAAGGAACAAAAAACAAAACAAAAGAACAAAGTTGGGCAAACTGGGATGGAAGGAAGGGAAAAGTCTTCTGTTTATTCTGTGCTGTCTTAACAGAAACAGTGGTTTGGTTTTTTTTGCAAACATAGAAATTCTTGGCTTTTCATTTTTCCTTCAAATAAAAAAAACACCTCATTAGGCACTCAAAACTGGCTTGCATTTGTTTGAAGTGAAAAGATTGTTTGAAAAGCACAAGACAGTCAAAAGCTCCTTCTAAGAAAACAAGGCAAACACAGAGAGCCCTGGACAAAGACAGTGCTTTCAGCAATCCATCCTGGGTGGACAGAGGTAGAAGATGCTTACAAGAGAGGTCAGAAGACAAGTATTTGAGATCATTATGGAGGAAGAATTAGGGAGTATGGCATACCAAAATGCACAATTACAACATTCTGAAAGAATCATGACTGCTTGAAGAGATAGAGAGGGGAAGGTAAGAAGAAAAATTGTTAAGCAAATAACAGGAGCAGAATAGAAGAGAAAATGCAGTGGCACAGAAATGAAGGCGGAAAAGGAAATAATAGTATAATTGGGGAGGAAATAAGAAAACGATATTTGAAAATGGTGGTTTAGCCTTCCTTTCAGGAAGTGTTAGCTATTCACAATTTTCTCATCTGTGTAGGCACTACTATCAAACACATGTGATAAATAATGGAGAACCAACACAATAAATACAGACCCCATGCAAGTATGTGTGTGAGAGCATGCATGTAAAGCTGACATGTCCAAAGGGCACAACCTCAAAAATAAACTTATAGTTCATTTATATTTTTAAGAGATCGCAACAAAAAGGGAAAAAAGAAATATAAAATGTTAATCTCTTCTAATGCAACTAACTCCAAAGATCTTTACTCACCAGATTCCTCGGGGCTAGCGGGAGTTCCAGGTTCTGCAGGAAGTGTTATCATCTCATAACCACCTTTAGGACCTAGAATACAGCAACACCATCAATGGCTTTGGCATTAGGAATTTGAACAATGAAAACAAAGCATAAATTTTACTGGTTTTGACTTTTAACATTCTAATCTGAATAATCATACTGAAAAATCTCAGAAAGGATAAACAGTGGTTAGTGTTGACTTTTCTGTAGTGGTGATGCCAGCATTTCTTGAGTGCAACAACAAGGAAATAAATGTTAGGACATTTTTACAAGTATTCACACAGACAGCCACTGAAGTCAACAGTGTGTGTTGCTCTACGCCGATGAGGGAGCAAAACTGTCTTGAACGTATGAATCAGGGAGAACTGTGTGGGTGATCTTGGGAGCATCTGGAAGACTCTTGTTAAAATTCCTCCTCCAGCGAGATGGATAACTTCTTGATTTCTGACAAAGCTCTGTAGAAAGTGCTTAAACTAGCCCTTCAAAAGGTAACTTGGCTTTCCAAGAGTAAATCCTCAGATTTGCAATAAGCCAGGTTGCACATCATCATCGGTGCTTCCAGAGCACTAAGCTGAAAAAAGGTGCCCAATTTTTCTGATGTTCTCAGACTCCAGCCCAGTTCAAACAAGGAAAGCTAAAAAGCTGTGTCAATGGAATTAATATATTTGGATTAATTTTGATTGACAAAGACTCATAATTTTATCTGCTGGTGTTGTTTCTTTCCCTAGTACCATGAAGAAGCTAGCTTTAACTGTGGTGTTTGGTTATTTTTCCCCACCGTGACATTGCTAGGGTACAGGAATTGTCATGGTCTGAGGTAGGGTTTTTTTGGTGGGTGCCCTGTGTTAAAGTGCTGGCAGCATTTTACTGCTGTGAAAAAGATTACTGCCTGTGCTCTGACACTTATCTCATTTGTCACTGCCTCTTCTAAACTTATCCCATCTGTCAATGCCTTTCTAACAAAAACCCTGCAAAGCAAAAGACCCAAAGAAATACATAAGTCTTACAATAGGGAATCAAGTCCTAAGCTACCTTTAACATTTTCTGCAGTTTAAAATCATTTCCATGACAATTATTTTAAATGTACATGCACATGCATACCTCATAACCACTTATACTTACCAGCTTGGAGACTGTGCCCTCTATGTACTTTCAAAGACCCAGAAGCTGCCATGACAGAAGCACCACCTGTTTTCAGAGATATTCACATTAAATCTAAATGTCTGTTGCTATTATTAGATACCTGTTGTACATCAGCATTTTTAGTAGATGATTCTGAAACATCAAGAGAAATTTCAGTAAGAATTACAAGTCATTGTTCTTCATTTAAGCAATTTTTATTTTTTTAATTTTTTTTAGTTGCTAAATTATTTCTCCTGAGATTGTGGTACTATAACCTAATTTTGTTGTTTTCTTTCTTTAGAAAGAAAGGATGCCCTCTGTAAAACGTCAGGATACTGGCCTCCCTCTCTGCGGTGAGTACCACCTCTCACTATCTCACAGAGATACTCATCCTGAACTGAGAAGAAAAATGGCAATGAAAACTTGAGTGGGGAGTTGCTTTTGCCCATTGAAGTTAATAGGTAAAACTGTATCACTTCAGAACAGTGTCACCTTTCAGTAGCCCACTGTTCAGTTTTAGACTTGCATAAACCAGGGCAGGATGAAGCATCCACCCTCCATGGTGTTTGAATCCAGGTCATGGCTGGTTCTTGTCAAATACTGTTCCAAGCATTACAGCCAGGAAAGCTTTACCAAGAGCATGTCAGGTGGCACAGACAGGCTTCTGCCCCCAGCCCTATTCAGATCAGCAGGAAAGTGTCCCAGGTACAGTATTAGATACAGAAGTTTGAGAAAACAAAAGCGAATAACTCAAAACCCTACCAAGTGGTACCGCACATTGTGTGGTCTGTCCAAGTACGCACAACTCTTCCTTATTCAACCAGCAAGTTAATCAGCATTATCCCGACCTCTTTGGATAACATTATCCCTATCCAGACGTGAAAGCCTTGTCTCTGCTGTTGTCACTGTGGGCATCTTCATCAAGAAGAGTGACATTTACTTCCTCACATGAATAATTCTGAAGGAACTTCTTGTGCAAGTAAATGCTACTTAACAGATATAAAGTAGGAGGCTGTGCTTATGAGTCACCCTGCCACTGGTGACAGGGCAGTCATGCCACGTGCTGCTGGGTGCTGGGAATCAGGTAGAAAATTAACACTCCCTTCTAAACTGAAGAATAGTCTCTGAGCAGGTGAGACACTTCTCTGCAAATCGTTTATAAAGTCACATCTAAAAATTACCATCATTATTATAAAACATGAAGAAATTCTACAGGATAAATTCTAGTCTCAAAAACCTAAGAAAATTTCATGACCTAGGAACCTAAAAATTTCTTATTTTTTCCCCTGTATAAAGTATACATTCACACTTTTTTCCCTAAATCTAGTAATTTCCAAGCTTATAAAATTAATCCTACATTTTTATAAAATAAATCTAAATAAAATTCACAGATTATTTCATTTAATGAGGACAATGGATAGAAAAAATAATAAACACCTATTTCAGAAGTGCACAATTGAACTAAAACCTTTAGTTTTGTAATATTTGTGTATATGAAAACATGTATATGGTAATCCAAGGCTAGAAAAACAATTTTCAGGTATACCATACTAATAAATGAAATCAGATTGTAGAACCTTTACATACTCCGGTGAGGACTTTCACACTAAATCACTATTTGAAATTTTGTTTTCAACAAGAGTGCTGATAAAAATATATGTAAAATAGGACAGGCCTGGACTAGCTGATTTACTTCTATTTCACTGATTTTCCTTTTTCTCACCTCAGAGCATCCTGTCTCTTCCTTACTAAGATTATCAGAATACACTTTATGCACCTGAAAGCCTTAGCCTACTTTGAAGAAAGACTACAACTTTATGTTAATTGCAGCTTCATCACAAAATTAGCGTGGGGTGTTATTTTTCCTCCCTCAAAAACTTAAAGAAATTCAGCAGAAATCACTCCATAGAAAACATGGATTTTTAAGCAACATTTTTAGGATTTGTGAAAAGCACACAGGACAGGAAAGGAGATTTAAAACAATAAGATATTTCGACCCATTTGTGGTCAAGTTGAAGTTTTCTCAGTTGGAGTTTGTTTAAAAGAAGAATATTAATGCTCCAGGATTTGACCTGTTGTATTTTTCTTCTTTTTAAATCTGGCAACTTACAAATATTTACATAGTCAATTCTCTCATGGAAATTTTTTTTTAAGCTTTAAACTGCATTTTATAAACACATGTCAACAAAAATCAACCTAGATATTTTCTTCCTTCTTTTTTACAGCTACCATATAAACTGGTTTGTTTCTCATTTATGAATCCCAGGGTAACACTTTCAGAAATGGAAAAATCATAAATTTCTGAACAAATAAAACATCCAGCAGAAGACAGATGCTCCCTTCCATCATTCTTTTTGTCTTACAAGGGACTGCTAAGAATAATTTTTTCAATTTCCCCTGCCATCCAGTTCTTTGTGGCCGACTTGCTCAAGTCTTTGTTAAAACTGAGTAGCTCATCAAGAGTGTTATTTCTGTTCTACATTCCTCAATGTGTAAGAGGAAGAAGATATTCAAAATGTGACAAAATAAAAATATTCTGCAGAACATTTAAATTCCTACATATGATTAAACTCAAAGGTCTGATGTAGCTCAGTGAAGAAACCACTATTTGAAACATTTTTCTAACTTCATAGTAATTTTTTTTATGCCCACTTTTCTAAAATTAGCAGAGTTTGCAGCACATCTGCTGAAAAAAAAAAAAAAAAAAAAAAACCTTAAAAAAAAAAAAAAAAAAAAACAACAAG
>VWZY01000977.1:69378-82372 GCA_013399075.1 Chloroceryle aenea | reverse complement strand
GCTTCCACAGGGATCCTCTGAGACCTGCCCCCAGTGATGCTCTGAGCCCTGGCCCCAGGGGTGCTCTGCACCCTTATCTCAGAAATACTCTGGGCCCTGACTTGAGGACACTCTAAGCCCTGAACCAGGAATACTCTGAGCCTTCAACCAGGAAAAGACAGCTCTGACCCCAAGGTCGCCATGGGTTCCTGGACCCTTTATCCTACAATGATGCTTCAAAACATTCCATGCCTCAGTTTCCCCTTTTAGACCCAAGGAGATCCATCTGATAGGAGGGGGACAAAAGGGGACACCCAGCTCTCGATTTCCTCCCTCCTGCAGGTTTCCATGGCTGTCCCCAGGATTTTTCCCCTCTTGGGACAAATCTTCATGGGCATCCCTTGGCATCCCACGCCTGGGTGGTTGGTGCCACCCTTTCGCCTGGCACCTGCCTGCTCCAATTCCCCTTTGTTATGTCTCTTTTGTTAATGACGCATTTGCTCACCAGCTGAACCTGGATTAAACTGGTCTCCCTCATTCTCCTCCAATTAATTTATTTGTCGCTTCTCTTGCCAAATTAATTCATCAGGCTCTTTGGCAAGGAGGAAACAGTGTCACCCAGGGAAGGGATCAGGGTTAATTATCCCAAAGGGAATGACTGGGAGGGGAAGTGGATCAGGGGCTCATCCCATGATGAGGATGCAGCATCCCCTGGACCACCCACCAGCATCCCACCAAGGGAGGAGCACAGGATGGGGACCCCCGGCTCAGCCGTCCTGGCCCCCATCCCTTCCATGCTCCCTCAGGAACACATTGTGGGCATAAAATCCTTACGGAATAAAATGAGGCACCTCCAGGAGGTGGGGGGGATGTCACCAGGCAAGTGAGGTGGGGGGGCCAGGCTGCACCCCACAAGGGTTAACACTGGGTATGGCACAGGGTGTTCAAGCTAAAAATACGCACTGACTTTTTCTGTATTTGCTCTAATGAGTCATTCTCTTTAAGTAATTTATTGCTCGTTACATAATCACTTTCATTTTCAGCTGGAGAAAAATGGAATTATTTTTTTTTCCTTTTTTTTTTCTTTTTGTAATGAAAAGGACATTTAGCAAACCCTGCAGGCGCACAAGCATCGGCCATTTTCCCAACTCTTCCCAGTATTTTTCTGGGATGCTGCCACCGTCAGCTCCATTCCCAGACTCCAGCGAAAGCTTTTCAGGAGCCCAGCAGGTGCCAGGGAAGTGCTGGGGGTGCAGGGTGGTCTCTGGGTGGGGGACAGAGGGCTCTGGGGCCAGCTCCATGGATGGGCTTGAGGGGCTGGATCCGCAGTGCCCAATGCAGGCATGTCTTGGCCAGCTGGGGCAAGCACTGGCAAGCACGGCCTCAGGGGCCCAGCCTGGGTTCCAGTTGTGGCCCAGTTAACCCAGCACCATGTCCCAGTAAAGCCAGAGCCGTGTCTCAGCAAACCCAGTGCCATGTCCCAGTTATTCCAGTGCCACATCTCAGCAATTCTAGTGCCATGTCCCAACAAAACAAGTGTTGCGTCCCACCAAGCCCAGTGCCATGTTGCAGCAAGTCCAGTGCCCCAGGAAACCCACTGACACATCCCAACAAACCCAGTGCCACATCTCAGAAGTCCAGCACAATGCCCCAGCAAGTTCAGTGCCATGCACCAGTAGACCTATTACTGCATTCCAGAAAGCCCAGTACCATGTCCCAGCGAGCTCAGTGCTGTTACAGCAATCCCAGTGCTGCATCCCAGCAAGCCCAGTATGGTGCTCCAGTAGTTTCAGTGTTATGTCCCTCCAAACTGAGTGCTGTGTCCCACCAAGCCCATTGTGATGCTCCAGAATTCTAGTGCCATGCCCCAGCAAAGCCAATATGGTGCCCCAGGAAACCCCATGCCATATCCCACAAAGCCCAGTACCATTATTCAGAAATCCCAGTGCTGCCTCCCACTGAGCCCAGCACAGTGCTATGTCCCCACAAGCCATAGGGAAACCACAGGGAAGGGGGAGGGGAGGGATGGGTGGAAACAGGGGGTCTTCATCTCAGTCCCTGGCTGGAACTGGAGAAGATTTTATTGGGGGTGGGGAGAAACACCACTCTCCTACCCCTGGCAGCTGCCCCCTCCTCTGCCACTGAGGGGAGGATGGGGAGCGGGAGGGGAAGCCTCAGCTTTGGAACTGCAGACTAGGCATTAACTACGCCAAATGTTTTATTTGTGTAGAAATGCAATTATGCTAATTAAAGCATATCTGTAATTACAGCACTTAGTGGCCCGTAAGTGCACAAGTGACTCCAGTGACTTTGGAAGAGCTTGAAACCTGGAGGGTGGCCCAGCCCCAGTGAGGTTCTCGTCAGAGTGACAGCAAGTGTCCTCATGCAGTGACAGCACTGACCCCGTGCCCCCAGGACAGCATCCATGGGGAGCTCCAGGGTCCCCTCACACCCAGGGGGACATTGATGAGGAGCTCCGGGGTCCTACACAGCCAGGAGGCCATTGCTGGGGAGCTCTCAGATCCTGCACACCCAGGAAACCTCTTCTCCGTCCTTCCATGGTGAAGAGCACCCGGAGGCAGCCATCCTCCCACGCTGACACCTGCTGACTCGGATTCCATCTTCCTTGGCCTCAAGCAGTGACAGAAAATTGCCTGTTTACTGCAACAGCCAAGCCTGGAGCCGAAGGATTTCACTGGGCGCATCCAAGGGATGGATTGTGGCGTGGGCACGGGGTGCCCCGTGGTTAACATCGCCATAGCATGCACAGGCAGGACAGGCAGGGGTTGCTGCTGAGCTCCCGTGTTTAATTTGGAGTCGTCATCAGCTCCGGGTAATTACAGGCCTGCATATTAATGTGCAGGTGCTGCAGGATGCCGGGTGGTGACACGGCAGCTGGTGGGAGCGCGGGAGGCAAGGGGAACGATGCCGCCAAAGCTTTGCTGGGTGCGATTTATTTGCTTAACAAACGCATTGAGCCCTAAGTGCCTTCAATAAGTCTGTGGAAGGGCTGAGCTCTGTTTACATGGCAAATGCGTTTCCCTGGGTGCTGCCTGGCCTTTAAGCAATAGGTCCTGTGCAGGCAGCTGCCTGCGCTGCCAGGCTGCAAGAGCAGCTCCCTGGGGCTTCGAGGAGCCACAGGAATGCAGCTTTGGCCTCATCTGATGGGGCTGGAAAGCCTGGCAGCCCTTCACGCCTGCAAATCCCTGTTGCATTGCAGCCTGGTGAGCTGCAAATCCCCATCCCCATTGCAGGGCAGCCCCATGAGCTGCAAATCCCCATCGCAGGGCAGCCCTTCAAGCCTGCAAATCCTCATTTCAGGGCAGCCCTGAAAGCTACAAATCTCCAACCCCATTGCAAGGCAGCCTTTCAAGGCTGTAAATCCCCATCCCCATTGCACAGCACCCTGAGGTACCAGGACCCATCTCACTGGAAGCAGAAGGATATCCCTGAGCCCCTCAACAATCTATCTCCAAGCAGGGATGTGGGGAATGCCGGGTGATACATGTGAGCTTTGTGTGGCAGCTCCAGAACGGGGAGGAGAGGAAAGCAGGAGTGCCACCACCTCGGGGACCTGCAAGCGAGGCCAACAGCACCCCGAGGGAGCCATGCCCGTGCCACAGCCCGCACACCATACCAGGCAGGAACCATGGCGAGGCGGGGAGACAAAACACACGGTTACCCCAAATCTCTGGGGAATTGTCCTTGGATAAATGCAGCGTTCCAGACTCTGCCAACTCATCTTTCAATTAGTAGGTTTAGTTGATAACCAGAGGGAAAAAAAAAGGCAGACGGAGGTGGTGTTTTAGCGTGTGTTCGTTATCTTTCCAGTGCCATTTGCTGTTTTTAACCTCTCATGGCTTTTCCTTCCCCTGGCTTTTTTTTCCCACTCCCCACCCTGCCCATCCCAATGCATGACCAGCCCCACTGCTGAGAACTGAACTGGGTCCAACTCTGCATTCCACTGCCATCAGCAAAATCCCATGGGAATAGAGCAGAACCCCAGCATCCTGCCCCTGCCACCCATGCCACATATCTTCCTGGGAACAGGGATCCTCTCCTGGGATCCAACACCCTCAATTTCTCACCAAAACCTCCATGTGTGATCATGGTGCAAGTGGCAGCTGCTCACCACACTGGCCTTCCCTCCAAAATGAGCCAAATCTCCATGCTGAGGAAATAAATGTACCATGCAAAGACAGAATATAGATGTTAGCAAGACCAAGCCTGGGGATCTGAGCCAGCAGAGGAGGGAGAGGAAAGGACATAGCTTAAAAGACGCTCGTGCCTTTGAGGCTTGTTAGGGTGAGAGCCGCTTCATCTGACACCCATTTGCTTAAAAGCCTCGTTTCACTGAGCTGAGCTTAGTTTTTAATTTGCAAAGCCCTGAGAGGTGGGTGGGGGCAGCTGGGGACAGGGGCTGGCAGTGGGGACACAGGCATTAGGACTGTCACCAGAGAAGGGATGAGGCTGGTGGAGAGAGGCAGGAGCGTGTTAAATCCCCCAGGATCGGGGCTGTATCACCAGCCACTGTGATGCTTCGAGGGATGGCAGCACATCTTGTTCCTCCATCAGGACATGAAGTGTTTTTTGCGTCTGACCAAGCCTCCTACACAAGGAATCAACCCATCCCACCATCTCTCTTTGGGGAGTGATGTGGGCAGAGGTGGCAAAGGAGAGTGCCCTCCTTTTGTAGGGCACAAAAAGCTGTCCCAAGCCCCGCTGCTGTCTCTTACAGTGGGGATACAGGTCCTGACACCAGTGGGAAGGCCAGGAAGATGGGCAGCTCAGCCCAGGGATGGACAAGTAGAAACCTCATCCTTTGGTGATAGTTCTTTGCACTGCCAAAGCTCCTGGCACCCTTAGCACCAGCTCTCCAGCAATGAAATTCCATCAGCTTCTGCAACGTGACCAGATTCCGCTGTCAGTGCAACCAGTGCTGGAGCAGGTCAGGCTATCAATGCCAGATTGGACTTTCTATGAATTAATGACTTTTCAGTTTGCTCTGCCACACCATGCATAGCCACGGTGCTTGAGGGAGAGCTGGCAGCTGGGTGGCATGCAGCAAGTGTCCCCAGCCCTGTCCCCTTCCTTTTGGTGGCCTCCTCATCACAGCATCTGGTTTACTGACCAGCTGTGCCAGGATCTGACCAAAGCTGCACAAGGGATGGATGAAATGGGGCCCCTGGAGGGCAGAAACTTGGTCCCCCAGTCCTCTTGGTAACCCCGTGCCTCTGCTCTGCCTGCAGATTTGGGGGCTGCAGGGGGCATGGCTGGGGTCCCTCCCTGCTCAGCTCAGACTCCCCACACGCTTGGATCGAATGTGGGGCTCGCTCCCTGGCGCACTCCCGGCTCTCATGCACCAGCGATACGCAGGCGTGCCAAGCTTGGCGCTTCTCAACGAGCTGCCCACGGACCTGCTGTCCCATCTCCTTGCCAGCGCAGCGAGGGGTGGGGGGGTCCCCAGGGCCCTTGCCAAGCTCCCACCTCCACAGAGCCCCTCGGTCCTCATTGAAACAGACGTCGCCACAGCCCACCCACAGGCCCTGTGAACCAGCTCCCACGTTATCGCTGGGGGGAAGAGAACTCCTTTTCCACCCCTTCATGCTCCAGCTCCATGAAGGGGGGGTGATGATCACAGCTGAACCTGGGGGACCTGAAGAGGTACCCCTGGCATTGCCCTGATTAGAGTCTGGGAGGGCACATGCAGAGCCACTGGCACCAGTGTCCCCTCCACCAAACCCACAGCACCACACAGAACCAGCCCTGGCTCTCCCCAGTGGCCACAGGCAGCTGGGCAGCCCCAGGGGGATCCCAGCCATCTATCAGGGGCAGGATCGGAGCCGGGTGCCTGTCAGGGAGCCACGGCTGTTCCCAGGGGGTGTCATTTACCTGGGGACAGCCAGCCTCCAATAGCAGACCCCTTCAACCTCTCCCAAGACCCCCAGCATGCAGCAAGCCCAGCTCCCACCACAAGCATCCCTTTTTTCTGGATCATCCTCCAGAGCAGGTGCTTGCTTGGATCTGCAGCTTCCTCTGCTCTGCAGCTTGGGTTTGGTCAAGGGAAACCAGCACCCAAAGGGCACCTTAATGCCCTCATGCTCATTTTGGGGGATGCTCGATCTCCAGCAGCTGAGCTGGGGGTTACTTTGGGGCAGGATCCCAGCCAACCCTGGGCATCCCCCACTAATGTTTCATGGCTTCCTTGGGATGGGGAAATAAAACAGAAAAAAAAGTCATTAAGAAAGGTCATGATGCTCACACTATTGAACCTGTCCCAACCCTCCTCCTCCCAAAAGACCCCCAGGACACCCTGCAGCTGAAGGCTAGAGGTGATGGGAAGAAGAGGTGGTGCACACATGAAGCTGTGGGTCTTTGCCATCAGTGCCAGTGGCTGCTGGCATGGGCTGGAGCCACCAGAAGCTTCTGCAGGTAAATGCAGTATGGCCAGGTGCCCATTACCCTGGAGTCTGACACTGCGATGGCCCCACAATCAACCCTTGAGATCACTCCTGCTTTTCAAGCCTTGAGATCTGCTTTGTCCCCAGGCCAGTACAAGTGTCCCCAGCTCAGCTCCATTAGTCCTTACCCAGGCTTTAGCAAAACACTCAAGTTTTGGGGGATTCACCCACAAGTGTTTGCTGACTCATCATTGCTCCCACTCCTCAGGTGAGGCTGGGAAGGGTGGGAGATGAAGCCACCCCATGCAGTAGATCCCAGACATGTTTCAGCTCAGCTGTGGGAGAATTATATAGTTCTAACCTTAGACAAAGCCCTAACCTATTCCTAGCTCTAACCCAAAATCATAGGATCATAAATTCACAGAACTGTATCAGTTGGAAAAGACATTCAAGATCACTGAGTCCAGCCATTAACCCAGCCCTGCCAGGTCACCACTAAACCCTGTCCCTCAGCACCACAGCTCCAGGGCTTTGAAACCCCTCCAGGGATGGGGACTCCACCACTGCCCTGGGCAGCCTGGGACAGCCCTTGGCAACCCTTCTGCAGAAGAAACTGTTCCTCCTGTCTAACCTAGACCTCCCCTGGTGCAACTTGAGGCCATTTCCTCTTGTCCTATGTCTTGTTCCTCAGGAGAAGAGACCGACGAACCTCCTTTTAGGGAGCTGTTGAGAGCGAGGTGTCCCCTAAGCCACCTTTTCTCNTAAAACTGAAACCAGGATTTGAGGGGCATCAGTCTCCCCACTGCCCAGTCCAGGGGGATGATCTCTGCCGTAGTCCTGCTGGCCACACTAGTCCTGATCCAAGCTAGGATCATGGTGGCCTTCTTGGTGGCTTACTGGCTCATCATCACCCGCCTGTCAACCAGCACCCCCCAGGTTCTTTTCACTGGGAAGTTCCAGCCTCTCTGCCACAGCCTGAAGTGTTGTAGGGGGTCGTTGTGACCCAATGTCAGGACCCAGCCCTTGGCTTTGTTGAGCCTTATTCTGCTGGCCTGAACCCAACAATCCAGCCTGGCCAGACCCCTCTGTAGAGTATCCCTGAATCTAACCACTGCATTAACCCAGCCCTAACCCTAACCTTAATCCTAGCCCCAGCCCTGCGGCAACCAGAGGGAGGCCAAGCCCATTTACCCTGCACCAGAACCACAGCCCCAAGCCACTTGACACCCCAATTTCCCACCTGACCATACTCCCAGGGGGCTGTGGAAGGAACGGGGAAGAATCCCCATGTCTTTCACCTCCCATGGGACAATCCTTCTCAGGACCAAGAAGCCTCACAGCCTCTCCTGAGACACAGGTTCCACTGCTGGTGTCCAGCAGTGAAAGGGCAGAGATTTTTTGCCTGGAGTAGCTGATCATAAAATCATTAGAGGATGTATCATCACCCTGCTCAAGCCTGACTTTGCTGGTACCTACACCTCTTCTCCACTGCCAGTGCTGCTTTGCCTGGTCCTGATCTCTTATTTAAAGGCTTCCACCTGAATTTGCCATGTGGGGAGGATGCTGCCACCAGCCTGGCTGCAATGCCACTAGTGAAAAAAAACGTGAAAAGGCCCTGTTTTTTTGAGAGCAAGTTAAAATACAGCAGCACGCATGGCCTGTGTCCTTTCAGATGAGTTCCAGCTAACGTAGGCTCAAGGATGGGGCTGTGAATGGGACCAGGAACATTGGGCAGCCCCAGCCCTTGCAGAGGATTAATCCCTGCAAACTTCTGCAAAGCTGTAGGGATGCCCCAAATCCACCCAGATGCTGATGCTCCACAGGCAGGAGCATCAGGACTCTGCTGCAAAGGCATGAGGTTTGGGGTCCCTGAGGGGCTTGCACCGAGGCTTTGCATGCTAGGCAGAGGGAAGCATCAGCATCTTCACCCCATAACAACCATATCCTAAACCTCAGGGTCATGGACGGGGCCGCTTCCAGACCCATTTGACCACAGCCAAGAGAAGTGAAACTGCATTTGGCCATCAACAGCTCAAGGAAAGAGGTGGAGAGAAAAAAAAAAAATAAAAGCCCTCCACCAGTCTTAGCTTTTCAAATGCTCCTTATAAATAGCTCCTCAGTGTCTTCTGAGTCACCCAGCTGAAACGTGCAAGCTCATAACATACTGGGAAGGGGCTGGGAAGTGATTATAAGCCAGCGGAGGTTTTCTGGCAAAGTCATCACTTCAGTGACAGGGATGCACTGGCAGCTGCCGTTGCTTTTTCCCTCCTCGAATGCAGCGATCCTCCACTGCATCTGCTGAGCAGAGGCCTTTGGGGATGCTGAAAGATGCTGTGAGGGCATCCTCAACACCTGGGCCAATCCCTGAACCCCCCATAGCCCCAGACAAAAAATCAGGTTTAAATATTTTCTGTGGGAAACGCACCCTTCTGAAACTGCCTCCTTCTGATATTTGATTTATTATAGAAAATACAAACTGATGCAGACCCAAAAGCCTTGAACACCCCCCACCCAACCAAAATGCCCCTGGCAAGCTCTCAAGTCAACCTTTCTCCTTCAACTCCCCATGCTGGCATTGCAGGCAGGGCTCTGCCAGGCTGGGGCAGGGCATTCAGGACAGAGGATTTGGGGGTGGGAGCTGGATCAAGGACTGCTGCCAAATAACCAGCCCCTCGGGGACATTGCTGAGCCAACACTCAGTGAGTACCACAAGGTGCTGTGCTATTTCATCCCTCAAGGATACTACATGGGTGACAGGATTTGGGGACACTGTCCCGCTGCCTGGGAATGCCACAACATTGTGGACCACCATTGACTGGGAACAGCTGCCCAAGGATCAGCAGCAGACCTTTGACCCAGGCTCCAAACCCCAAAACAGCAAATCCCAGGGTCACCACCCATTTCTCAAGGTAAGCAAGACCTCTGCCCAACCTCAACACTTTGGCCAGGGGATCCAAGCTACCGGGCTGCCCACTGCCTGCACTTTGCCTGCTCTCCATCACCCAACCACCGTGTGGATGGAGCCACAACATCAGACAAAGCATCTCCCAGCACTCTCCATCCCCCTCCAGACAGACCCATCCATTAATGAAGACAGCTCAGCCCTTTGCAGGAAAAAGCTGGACAGGCAGAAAGTCCCAGGCAGCTCCAGGCCCTGCCTGCATTTCTGGCTGCAGCCCAGCACAGCTCTCGGGGAGCCACGTGGGAGACGGGAAGAGAGACAAAAGCGAAAGCAAGGACCGGGATTCAGAGGAAAGCAGAAGGCAGGAAGGATTCCCAGAAAGAGATGCTGCATCCACCACTGCCCCAGGGAATCATAGAATCATTTAGTTTGGAAAGGACCTTAAAGATCATTGAGTCCAGCTGTTAACCCAGCACTGCCAGGTCACCACTAAACCATGGCCCTCAGCACCACAGCTGCTGAAGCCAGGATTCAAGGGGTGGCCTCCCCAGTGCCCAGTCCAGGGGGCAATCCCTGCCCTAGTCCTGCTGGCCACACTGGTGCTGATCCAAGCCAGGATGCTGGTGGCCTTCTTGGCCCCCTAGGCACACACTGGCTCATCTTCAGCTGCCTGTCAACCAACCCCCTCAGGCCCTTTTGGGATCGAATCCCCCAGGGAGGAGCTGCTGGACAGCTGGCTGCCCACCGCAGATGGATGGACCAGCTCGGCTCCCGGGGGCTTGGCGGGAGATAATGGCCAGAGCATGCTCAGTGCAGCTCCTCACTGGCAGAGCCACTGGTCCTGCCATCCAGGGCCATGGTCAGACCCACGGTGTGCAAACCTGCCCAGCGGAGTGAAGGCCGGCCTGGTTGCCTGCATCTGCACTAGCATCTGGCTGGCAGCTGACAAGCACCAGAGGTTAATTCCCCGATGCTATAAAACCACTCGCTGCTCTGAAGCTGAGCATGCTCAGGGGGATCGGTGGGAAGCTCCTGGTCCCCACTCAGGGGACCTCCTCGGGCATGGAGCTGTGCAGGGTGCCAGGAAGCTTGCATCCAGGAGCTTCCCCTCCATCCTCTCTGCAAAGCATCTCAGAGCTCCAGAGCTGGTTGCCCAGGCAGGTGGGTGATGCTGAAGTGCCCCAGATATCTCCCAGCACCTGGTTGTGCAAAAGACAGAGGCACAAACAGCTCAAGACATTTCAAAAGCCCAGAGAACATCACACAGCCACTTGCAGATCCTGAGGAGACTAACAGTGTGTGGCCAAGCTGTCCTCTCCCTGCCGAGGCCCTTGAACCTGGCAAGTGTGTGTCTGGCAAGCAGTGGATCTGCCCCACCCATGCTGGATAGGGAGATGGAGTAAGTATTTTCCACAGTGCTTTAAACATACAACTCAGGAGCTGGTAATAACCATGAAGCAGAGGTTTGGGGCAGGCTTGGCAGCCTGCCCTCGGCTTTGGAGATGCTCAGAGACCTCCAAAAGGTAGACAAAATGTTTTACCAAGCAGCTTGAGCCCCCAGTGTACTAGCCAGCGTTGCTCCCTGGGTACCTGCAAAGTTATTGCCACCTGAGCAAGCCACAGAATCATAAAATTATAGAACAGTTTGGGTTGGAAGGGACCTTTAAAGGTCATCTAATTCAACCCACATGGATGCCACATCTCTGCTGCCAGTGATGCCCTTTGGGCCGTGCTCTGGAAGTAACGGGGAGGTTGCACAAGATGGGAAAGGAACAAGGTTTCCCTCTGACATGTGCCCAGGACACACAGGCAGCAGCAGGTAGGGACATCAGCAGTATCACAAATGTCACCTCATGACATCAGGCCCTCCAGCTGCTCCCTTGGGCACCCTCCAGGCCAGGACCCCAAAGGAAGTGGCTCCTGAGTGCGTGCATCAGGAAGGTAAAATGAGGATGGTGTGTCACACATCACCCTTGCACGAGCCTTGGTGGGGACACATCATCTGGGTCCTGGCATTGACCTAGAATAACCAGCCCAGAGACAAATGCGGTCCTGCAAAGATGTCTAAGAACCATCTTTGTCCTCCTGCAGGATGCCAGGCCCTTCGCTTTGCCACTGTCCGTGGGCTCCTGGCTGCTCAGCCATCTGTGCCCTGGGCAGGATGGAGCTCGTTGTCCCAGCTGTGGCCACAGCCACGATATCTCCTCAATAATGCACCTGGCACCAACCCTGTCTCCATACAGCACTCAGCTTGGTGACACTTGGCTGGTTCACACATCCCCACGTCTGCTCCTTTCAGGCAGCTGCCACAAGCAAAGCAGGAAGCTAGGAGAGCTGGACAAGGAGTAGGTAGGGCTCAAAGGAAGCCCTGACCTCTCAGCAGCCTCCACTGAGACAGGTCTTTCCCTGCAGGGATGCTCAGAGCATCGTCTCCTCCTCTGTGTTTTCAATCTGCAGAGCTTGGCTGTTTCTCCCCCAGCCCTGGCTGCTGTCAGTTGCTGTGAAAGCAACAGCTCCAGGCATCCTGGCATCCCACCCGTCGCTTAAACGGGGTCAGGTGCTGCCTGCCTGGGAACGGGCTTCCCACTGGGGGACAAAGAAGGAGGAAATGGGTTAAAATGTGACCTGGATAACACAAAATGGCACTCCCCAACACTCCCCTGTGATATATCAGAGCTTATCAGCCAGTGCACTTCGGAGACCTGGCCCACTGATGGATCTTGGCCCCCCACAGCACCCCAGCCAGGCAGCAGAGCTTTGCAAGGGTGGGATGCAACACTGCCAAGATCTGCCAGCAGCACCTAAGACAAGGTGACATGGAAATAACGTGGGGCTCAAGCGGAGGCAAGAAGCAGGCAACATCACCCTGCAGAGCTGGCCTCACCAGGGACATGAGTGCGGAGGGGGCAGCCAGATGCACGGGCATCGTCTGAAAGCTCTTGGGAAGCTTTTCCACCTCTAGAAATTCCCCTTGGTGCACAGGAACAGGGACAAACATCTAGGAAGGACATAAAGTTATGTCCTGGGTAAAAAGGGGAAGCATCTTGGCTCATCTTCCTGCTCTGCCAGGGGGTCGGGCTTGAAGATCTCTAAGGTTCCTTCCAACCCCTAGCACCCTGTGATACTTGTGATCATTTCTGCCTCTCCTGCCCTGGGCAGCTTGAGGGGTGCAGCCAAGTCTGGGTCTGCTAAGTTTCTATAGCATCTATCATTCTCAAAAGCCATTAAAGAGCAGCTGCAAGTCAGCAGAGGCATTCCAGCCGGAGGAAACATTGGGATAGCATTGGCATTTCAAGACCTTTGTGTGTTTTGCTTAAAGAAAAGGACACAGGCACATGTTCTGGCAGCAGCATGAAAGGATCTCTGCAGGGAACAAAGCCAGGAGAGCTGGGGGGGGGATGCTGCCCAGGGAGGAGATCGGGCACAGCACCCACAACAGCGTAGAGGGATCAGCAGCTCTTGGTGTCTCTGGAGGGTGGGTCGAAGCCCCACACCACATGTAGGAAGGAGAGATGCTAGAGGCTGTTTTCTATAGAGAGGGGTGAACTTTGCATCTGAAGGTCACCTCCCGAAGGTGTGAAAACCTGGTGATGCCAGGGGGAAACATGTGGGGCTGGGGCAGGAGAGGGCGGCAGCTTCACTTGCACCCCAGTGGTCCCATAATGCCTAAAGCACCCTCTCTGGGAAACCCGAACCTGCTTTTGGACACAAC
>VWZY01000977.1:47436-58873 GCA_013399075.1 Chloroceryle aenea | reverse complement strand
TCCAGGGGAGGTTTAGGTTGGACCTGAGGAACAATTTAGACAAGATGAACTCCAGAGGTCCCTTCCGACTCCCACCGTGCTGGGATTCTGTGATTCTGTGACTCCATCCATGCTCTGTGAAAAAACAAAGGATAAAAAACATGGTGGGCATCTGCTGGGGAAAAATCAGGAAGGGAAAAGAAAAAAATATATCAAACCAAATATGTCCATTTCCCAGGCAGATGCAGGGTGGTGGAAATTCCCACCCACCTCCTTCACACACAGGTTGGCTCCCTCAAAAGGGAGCTGAGAGGGATTAAATGTGCTGAAGGCAGGAGTGAATTGCACAAAATCCATGGCAGGAGGAGGTGGCAGCAGCAGCGGTCACTTGTGTTGGGCAGTGATCAGGCAACGTGTGACATGGAGCCAGGCAGATCATCACCTTGGCAGTCAACAAGTCCCAGGGGAGTGTGGGGTTGGTGGCACCCACACGCTTGGGGATGGGTTTGCCCACTGTCCCCTGCCCCAGCTGGGACACCCTGTTTGGGTCCCAAGTGTGCCTTTGGGATAGTCCTCAGGGGCCAGGGAAGGGATAAAACTCACTGCTTGGGGCTTGGGATGTCCATAGCTGGGGAAATGGTTCCTACGTCTCTTCCCACCCAACAGCACCCCCAGCTCTGAAGCAAGCTCAAGCAAGTGTTGAACGGAGTAACCTGCTTGCTCATGCACTTCATCCTCCCAAAGCCACCAGGAGCATCCCTGAGGGATGGCACAAGGCTCCGAAATCCACGTTCCAAGAATCTCTTTTCCAATCCAATTGCCTCAAACCACAACCCAAGAGAAACAAGGAGAGGACTCAACCCCCCCAGGATGGTGAAGACCCCTGGGTGACAGCCCTGCTCACTGCCATACTCTGGGCTTTTTGGGGTGAGGAAAAGCAGGACTGGGGTTTCTAGGGGTGGTGAAAGGTCTCAGTGACTCACTGGGCTGCAGAAAGGGCCTGAAGCTTCCTTGGAAAACCTCTCTGCAGGGGGTGGCTCAGCTCTGCTTCCCACTCCGTAAACAAGCTCTCAGCCATTTCTTCCCATCAGGTTCAGGCAGTTAAATCCCTGCAGAAGCAAGCAAGGTCACCTGGAGCTATGGAATGCAATGGCCACAAGGGTCAGAGTAGCCTCTGATCCATTGGGATGCCCAGTGACATGTTCCCAGGTAGGTACCAACCCTCAGGGTCTGGGCAAGGTCAACACTCAATGTCAGGGTCAATGGAGTTTGCCAAGTCCTTCAGCAACAGGTTCCAGTGCAATGTGAGGGATTGTCACTGGTGGGATGGCGGGGACACACGTGGTGGTGGCGGCACATGGGGCTGGCACGCTGCCGCCCCGGCAGCGGGCTGCCAGGGCTCGGAGGTAGCCATGGCAACCTCCCGGCGGGATGCTGCGCCGATAAATAGCCAATTTGAAGTGATTGTCCTCAAAGAGCTGGTGGGTTTTTTTGTTTTTTAATACCTCAGTGTGAGCAAGTCCCACCATTTCGTCTAGTATTTCTTTTCTTTTTCTTTTTTTTATTATTTTTCTTCTATGCCGCACTCAAGGCCTGAGCACTGCTGTATGATGGAGGCTCATGACCCTTCTGTGTGTTAAAGGACACAAGGAGGGTTTATCCCCCAGCAGTCAGGGAAGAGGGGTGAATTTGTCCAGCAGCCACCTGTTCCCAGAGCTGCTTCTTACCCAAGCTGTGAAAGCTGGAGCAAATCAGTGCGTGCACATCCAAGTGCACGTGTTTGGACACGCGTGTTCTGCTTGTACGCTCCATGTGTGCATGGGATCACATGTGCATGGGTCCTGGTGCACACACGTGAGTGTGTTGGTGCAGCTGCAGCCCAGCATGGGCTCCTCTGCAGCTCCAGGCCCCTCTCGGGAGACTTGCAGGGAATGGAACAAGGAGAAACGGGGATTTTTGAGTCCTGGTGATGATTATCTGCTGCAGGAATTGACAGTCACCCTTGGCTGCAGCAGCCAGATTCCACCTAGGCTTCATTCTCTATCAGTGAAGGAAGATAAAATCATAGAAACATTTTGGTTGGAAGAGACCTCTCAGATCACAGAGTCCAACAGCTAACCCAGCACTGCCAGGTCACCACTAAACCCTGTCCCTCAGCACCACAGCTCCAGGGCTTTGAAACCCCTCCAGGGATGGGGACTCCACCACTGCCCTGGGCAGCCTGGGACAGCCCTTGACTAACCTTCTGCAGAAGAAATTGTTCCTGAGGTCCAACCCCCACCTCTCCTAGAGCAACATGAGGCCATTTCCTCTTGTCCTGTCTCATGTTCCTTGGAAGAAGAGACCAACCCCCACCTGGCTTCAGCCTCCTTTCAGGGAGTTGTGGAGAGTGAGAAGGTCTCCCCTGAGCCTCCTTTTCTCCAGGATCAACAACCCCAGCTCCCTCAGCTGCTCCTCACAAAACCTGTGCACATGCCATCTCTAGACAAATGTGATGGGAGGGTTGGAAACTTGAGGAAGAAGGTGGGAATTGGATTGTCCTGTGTCACCAGGAAGGTGTGATGGTGCAGACTGCGATGATCCCTGCCCTAGTCCTGCTGGCCACACTATGCTGATCCAAGCCAGGATGCTGGTGGCCTTCGTGGCCACCTGGGCACACACTGGCTCATCTTCAGCTCCCTGTCAACCAACACCCTCAGGTCCTTCTCCACTAGCAGTTTCCAGCTGCTCTGCCCCAAGCCTGGCGCACTGCGTGGGCTGTGTCTCTTTCTCTAAATCAGGTCTGGCTGCAGGATCAACCCAGGGCTCTGCTGAGTCAGTAATTATATATTTATGTGTGTCCCACATTGCTCACGTGTCCCTGGGAATCCTATCCTGCTTTCTCAGTGCTGGTCCCAGCCTCAGACAGGGTCAGAGCAGAGATCCCTCAAGGCTGACAACCTGGGAGCATCACCGCAGGGTGGCTGGGATGGGAGAGAGATTGAAAGCTCTGTTTTAAAATAACTACAAATGGATGTCAGATTAATGGAGAAAGACAAGCTTAGCTCCTCCTCTCAGCAGGTAAAATCCAGCTGGCAGGGCAAGGAGCCCCGCACCATCACCCCAGTGGGGTTGCCGAAATCCCACCATGCAACACTGGTGCCCCTGCCCTCAAGCCTCCCCAGCAGCCCAGGCCTGGACACACGGCTGCTTGGGTTTCCCCAGAGCATCCTTCCCCAGGTACCAGACTCGCACATCTCCTGGATGTAATGACAACATGAAAATCCCATTTTGGCTCCCACCTCCACCACTTACCAGCTTTGGCCATGGCACTTTGGTTACTCTGGCCAAGCCAAGCCAAGAACAATCAGCCCACCCAGACACCTCCTTCTCCATCCCCCATGGTGCCAAGTGCTCAACATCCATCACCAGCACTCGACATTGAGCCCCCCCAGTGCTGCTGGCACCCCATGGGAGTCGGGAAAGGCAGATCCCACCATCCCATGGGACACCCTGCCCAGAGGCAGCATTTCCCTAGGCACAACCCACCTCTGCACCCCTTCTTCCCCACGCCTGCTCGACATTTATTTAGTTCTTTAACTCTTTTATTTTTCCTATTAAGCCAGGAGGGGGAGTGGGCGGTTACTGGGGAAGGAGGAGGAGAGTGCAGGGATGTATAAAAGGCTTCAAGCAGTGGGGCCCTTCCCCTGCCCCATTGCTTTATGCTCTTAAAACCCTGCAAGCAGCTCTTGTCCCCCTTTCCCACCATCTCCACACTGCTCTGGCTGGACTGGAAACGAGCAGAGCTGCTGGGTGGGTGAAGAGTCCTCAGTGCTGGGTCAGAGAGAGGAGCTGATGGTTGTATTTTCAGTAGGCTTCCCAAAACTGTTCCCCAGTTTGAGCCCATTTTGTGGATGGATAAACTGAGAGCAGATGGAGGTGGTGACCCTCTGGTCCCTGGTCACCCCTTAGTAGTATCCTGAGCAAGGAAGCAGCTTCATGCTCTGATTAAAAAACAAACAAAAAAACCCCAAACAAAACAAAACAAAAAACCAAACCAGGGATGGGGACAAGGCAGGAGGGAAAGAAAGGAAAAGAAGGGGGGGGGAGGAATGCAAGAGAGCTTGAAAAAAGCTGGTGACAGTTTAATGGGGCGGCTGATGAAATAATGACTGTTTTAAAGTCTGCTGGAGTGTGGCTGTGCCTCTATTAAATCTGGGACCTGATAATGTGCTGAGTTCATCACTGGGAGGGGGGAGAGCATCCGCTGGGACCAATGCTGGACATGTGAGATGCATAGGGGGGGCACAGCTGGCCCAACATGGGGGGACTCATGGCAGCTGCAGCATCATGCTGGACCTCCCACTTAGAGTACTCGAGATGAGGAGGGTGAAGGTGGGGTGGTCTTATCCACCCCAAGAGGGTGCATGTGTCTGGGTGGACAAAGCCTCTCCCATTCCTGGCAGTCCCCCAGGACCTTCAGGGCCACTTTGGTGGCCCCTAAGCCATTTCTTGACCAGGGAATTTTTACAAGGGTCTGGGCAGGCAGCATCACAGGAATAGCATCACCCAGGGCAGGCAGCATCCAGCCCAGGCAGCACCTGGACTAAGCAACACCCTGGGCAGGCAGCATCCCAGGTATGGCAACACCCAGGGCAGACATTGCCCTGACAAGGTAGCACCCAGGGCAGGCAGTGGATGCCTGCAACCCTCACATCTCCAGCCCAGGACACATGGGGAGGTGTTTGGGGCTGTTTCAGGAGGGGTACAGCCCAGGATACCAGGGTGACATTGATCAGAAAAGCAAACTCTGTTGAAATAGCCCCGTATCCATGTATTTTATATACTCTGCACACCATAGGGCTGAGGGATGGATGCCCTGTGCCTTGGTTTCCCCCTCTGCAAAAGGATGAGCCCTCAGGGACTAGACCTCCACCAGCTGAGGGCCAGTGGAAATCTGGACCTGACTCTGAGCCCCCTAAGCATGGTCCTTGGTGGCATGGTTGCCAGCATGTGCTTTGTGCCACCTTGGCAGTGACTCTTGTCTGGCATTTGCCTAACCCATGTATTTGGCACATAAAATCACCGATGCTCCTGCCACCACCAGACCACGGGCAAGGGCAGGGATGCTGCTGGCTCTGTCACATGCCAGGGGCTCCCCCACCCTGGGAAGACGCTGCGGGTTCCAGCCGGTGGCTGCAGAGGGGCTCAAAATCACCCTCACGTGCTAAAACACCACCAGTGTTGGGGATTTATTAAGTTGTTTGTAAATGACTCCGCAATTAATCACTTGTCTGTGCAAGGTATCACATGGCGCCCGCCTCCACAGCTCTATATATAGAGGGGAGGTGTAGGTAGGCTCCATCCATCCTGCTTTTGAGAGACAGGCTCTTGGCTGGGCTTCCTCCCCTCACAGGACTGAGGCTGAGCATGCACCAGCTCGGTGCAGCTGTGGGGTTGCTGCTGCAAAGCGCCCTGGCTCCTTCACACCTTGCCTGGACCTGTGGACATTAGATTGGGGGGCCCCAGCATCAGCCCTGAATCCTGGTGGCTCCCTTCGGATGGTCCATCAGAAGCTCCTGGGGTCCAGTCTTTCCCTGGGGAACCAGGATGGAGATGAAGGGACCTCCAAATCTCATGCTCATAGGATCCAGAACACTGTGGAAACTATAGGTCTTGATGTTGGCATTAGCCCCAGCCCAAGCCATGGATGTGGAGCATCTTCTGTGTCACAGACCCAAAGCCTGGGATGCCCTCAGAGGGACTACTGAGGAGCTACACTGGGGTCTGAGTGCAGCCTCTCTCACCATGTGCAGCCCTCACCGTGGCCCAGACACCAAGGGTGTGCTGCAGAAACACAGCAAATGTCCAGCCACCACATCGTGGTCAGGCTCTAAGTGCAGGTGCAAATGCCCCACGCGTACCAAAGACACGTGTGCATCTGTTTGTGCAAACTGGGGTGCACAAGCATGTGCAGACACCACGGGTGTTGCAGACGGGCACGTATGCAGGGCAAGTGTGCACAGAGTACCCGCTGCAGGCATGGAGAGCATGGGCAACACTGCAGACGGGGAGTGTGTGTTGCACACTCTGAGCACATGTAACAGACATTGAGCACACGCTGCATGCACAAAGCACGTGTTGCATCCACTGAGCACACACTGCAGACACTGAGCACTCATCGCGTGCACTGAACACTTTGCATGCAGAGCACAAACTACACGCTCCAAGCCCGCTTTGCATGCACTGAACACGTGTTGCTCACACTGAGCACGCATTGCATGCACCCTGCACACATCCTGGACATCAAGCCCACGTGGAGACACCAAATGCACACGCAAGCACCACATGATGTGCACCAACGGGCGCTGCAGACGCTGAGTGCACACACATGGGCTCCAAATGCCCATTCAACACTGCCACTCATCCTACCTGCCCATCCAGGCTTGGTGCTGCCACTGTCGGCACCTCCAACAGGGTGACCTCATCTCTGTGACAGGATTTACACCCTCTACGCATACAGCAAAGACTCTGGGCTGCTGCATCTCACCTGCCTGCACCTCCACTGCAGCAGGAACCTGCAGGGTGTCATTGCCCATGGGGCTTTGGGTGTCCAGTTAGAGGTGAGGCCCAAAGATGGACAATGAGGTCAGGTGTGGATGGCCACCCATGAGGCTGGTGCAGGGAAACCCAAGCACAGGCAGCAGAAACAGCCACTAATGGAAGCTTGGCTGGTTTGGAGCCCAAGAAGAGTTTGCTTGTCCCCTGGAATAGGGCTGAGCAATGGTGATGAGATAGCCTGATGAAGGAAGGATGGAAAGAGGAAGGACAGATGGACAAGGACATGATGGAAGGGACAGATAGGTTGCTGACCGATGGATGTGGGGGTGGGTGATGGGATTAGTGGAGGCATAGAGGAAGGGGTGGATGGAGGGAAGAATGGATGAGTGGGGGAACGGGTGAAGGGAGAGAGGGACAAACAGGGAGAGATGGTGGTGGGATGGGTGAGAGGAGGGAGGGACAGAGGGAGGGATGAGTATTTGGACAAAGTTGAGCACTAATAGCATTTCATGGCACATTCCCTGGAAATGTTCAAGGCCAGGTTGGATGGGGCTTTGAGCAGCCTGGTCTAGTGGGAGGTGTCCCTGCCCATGGCAGGGGGGTTGGAACCAGATGCTCTTTAAGGTCCCTTCCAACCCAAACCATTCTATGATTCTATGACCAGTGGGGTTTGGTGTCAGGCACCTGCTCCCCTGCCTGCAGACTCTGGGCACCAGCAGCCCCATGGGACGACCTGCCACAGCAGAAAGAGAGAGGGGTCATGGAGACAGGGGTAGAGGAGGGTCTTCCCCTCTCCCCAACACCCAGATCCTTGCCCAAGCAACAAGGGGTTCGAGACACACATGGGCAAAGCTGAGGCTTTCGGGGGCTGGGAGGTGGTGGGTATGTGGGTCCATCTCCACCACCCCTTGCAGCACTGCAGGTGACGCCGCCAACGCTGCAAACCCACAGCCCTGTTAGCGCCTGCGGGTGATTGACAGCACTCGCCCACACATGACTCACCACCCAGCCCCCCGGGGGGCTCAGCAGAACGAGGGGGCGGTGGGACACCCCCACCCAGGGCCACCACCACAGGCAGCTCAGCAAGGGAGCGATGCTCCAACCTGCAGAGCCCACTCAGCCCCCAGCATCCCCTCATCCCTCCATCCCTGCATGTCTACATACCTGCACCCTTGTGCTCATGTCCCTACATCCCTGGATCCATCCTTCCATCCCTGCATCCCTCCTGCATCCGTGCATCTCTGCATTCCTCCATCCCTAGACCCCTTGGGTGGGTTTGGCCAAGGGTCTAATGTGTCTGGCTGTGGGTGTAGCATGGGGTAGCCATGGCCGCAGCAAGCACAGGGCTCTGGGATGCATTGCCGAGCAGGACCTGGCACACCACCTGCACCCTGGGTGGCACCCAGCACCCTGCACCGGTCCCACCCAGCCCCCAGTGGGTGTCCCCAGCAATGTCCATCTTTCTGCCCCCCCCACCTAGCTCTGGTGACCCACAGTGGCCATAGATCATGGATCCCAAACTGCTGCCGGGCCCTCCTGCCCCCCAGAACCCCCTCTGCTGCTCCCCATGTCCCCATGAATGAACAAGTCACCAGTCCTGGGCATGTCTAGTCCTTGCTGGCACCCAGCTCACCTGCCCCAGCAGCCACTGTCCATCCCAGTGTGCCATACCCATGAGCTGGCACGGTACCCCAGGCAGGGCTCAGCGATCCCAGGGCTGGACAGACAACCACTGGATGAGGGTGCCACCACTGTCACCAGCTCACTGCCTGACCCATAGCATCACCAGTGGGTCTGTCCCACGGCACGATGGGCTCACTAGCTCCTGCTGTTGTCCCCTCCCCAGTCACCGCAGCTGGCAGAGACATGGACACCTCCAAACTGTTTCCCCAAGACCTTTAATATTTTCAAGAGGCGATGATGGGAAGCAGGGGCAGCTCCTTCTGCCCTCCAACCTATTCCCCCCAAGTCCAACAGAGGCTGAAGCCAGGGCGGGGTGACAGAGGACAGATGCACCCCCTACCCAATTTGGGGGTATACAGAGGCTCTTGATGCCCACCCCGGCATGGAGGAAACCCCAAGGACAGGGCACCCAGGAGTAACGGGAGCACCATGATTTGGTCACATCCCACAGGTGCTGCTCCCACCCGCCTTGTCATTTGAAAGGAGAAAACTTTAAAAATAGAGGGAGGAAGAGGAAAACGAAGAGCCCCCCACCACAGCCCCTGACCCAGCTGTCCTGGGATGCCTGGCTGGGTTCTGCCTCTTTGACTGGAGCTCAGAGCAGAAGCAGCAGCCGAAAGCAGACAGGATGCAGGGTTGGGTGGGCTGGCACTGCCTGGTCCCCTTGGGCTGCGCAGCCATAACTCCCAAGACCTGGGGGTGAGTGGCCTCACTGCCACTTCCCCTCTTGGCTGCCTGTGGGAGGAGGCGAGAGGGCCAAGTGGAGGCTCCAGAGCTGGTGGGACCCCCAGTAGGTATCGAGGCGCGGGGCTGGTGCCGCTCCCCGAGGGCTGCCCCACTTGTGGATGAACCTGCAGCACAGCAGAGAGCAAAGTGTCAGTGAAGGGGAGGGGGCTGCCACCTCTGTGTGTCCACGTTCTCAAGATGGGGTGGCAATAGGGACAGCCTGAACCACTGTATCCCACTTCCTGCTGCCTGCCCTGCTTGTACACTGGGGTGCAGGCAGGGGAGGGGGTCACTCACCCTGCATGTCAGGTCTCCCGCTCAGACGTTTCGCAGGAGCTGGGGACAGAGAGCAGAGAGGTCCCTGTTAGTCTTCAGTGTCCTCCACATCTGGGCATCACCAGCAGTGCCACACCCACACCAGGGGATGGGGGAGAAAACCCAGAACAAGGGCAACCGTGGTGTCCCCCTAACCCGGGCACATCCTCAGAGGGGACGCTCCAATGCCAGCCACCCCACCTCATGCTGGGAGGCAGCCATGGCACTGTTCCCTGGGAGCCCCAATGTGCTGATCCCTTATCCCAGACCATGCCAGCCACGGCTCCATGGCCCTTGGGGTGCAGAGAGCCCCTGCCAGGGACTGGGGGTCCGAGACCAGACTGGAGGAGCAGACACAGAATGGGCACTGGCACACGCACACCAAGAAGCACAGCCCGTGGCAAAGCCCTGAAGGAGCTTCCCTACTGCTCCACCCTGGTTATAAACCTGAGCCTGGGTGGGTGTCCTGAGGCAGGGGTCCCCCACAGACCTGATCCTGGGGGACAGACATGAAGCAGGGAGCACCAAGTCAGTGATAATACAGCTCCATGTCCTTGGAGAACCCTTGAACTTTTGGGGCACCTCTAGATGCCTGTTGGGCAATGCACAACTGATTCCAGCGGTCAGACCTCCCCAGAACAGCCACATCTTCAGGTTTATAACAGCAACGAGGGCCCGAGGGATCAGCTCGGGCATGGTGGGACTGGAACAGCTCTGCCCCACCACTGGGCCCCGTAGCTAAGCACGGTTCTTACACCCACAGCCAACACCAGCATGGTGGTGGGATGCCCTGGCCAGGATGGCTCTTGCACAGATAGACAGATAGCAGGAGGGGGAGCTGATTGGTGACCAGGACAGTGTTTCAGAGAAACCACCCTTGTTATAGGAAAAATCAGGAGCCCAGCAGCATCCCCACTTCTTGCATCACACAGTTTGGGACACCCCTGCACCCAGGAAACCACCCACCAGCCCCGATGCCAGCACCCAAAGGATCAGTCACCCCCCCACACCTCATCCCTCTCCAGGCTGACCAGAGACTGGTACGTAAAGAATGGGAATGGGGACACACTCCCTCTAGGTTTGGGGATCCACAGACGTGTGATACAGGGAAGATGCAGCCCAACACAGGGGGACCCCCCCGCGGCAGCCTTCATCTCACTCACGGTTAGAGGGTCAGTAGCAAAAGCAGCCACACTGTTCCTCATCTCGCTCTCATTGCCCCGCAGCGGGATGAGGGAGATGTTACCCAACCTGGAGTCCTGATGCGACCGCGATGCCCGCACCTTGGAGGTCTCCGAGGGCCACAGGGCTCCACCATGCTGGGAACACAGGGGACAGGGTTTGAAGGAAGGCTGGAGACCAGATTTTTTTGGGCACAACAACCCACTGCAACACTCCAGGCTTGGGGATGAGTGGTTGGAAACTGCCAGGTGGAAAGGGACCTGGGGGGGTTGGTAAGTGTCGGCTGAAGATGAGCCAGCATGTGCCTAGGAGGCCAAGAAGGCCACCAGCATCTTGGCTTGGATCAGCACCAGTGTGGTCAGCAGGACTAGGGCAGGGATCATCCCCCTTCAGCTGGGCACTGGGGAGGCCACCCCTTAAATCCTGGGTTCAGTTTTGGGCCCCTCACTCCATGAAGGACATTGAGGGGCTGGAGTGTGTCCAGAAATGGCAATGAAGCTGGGGAAGGGTCTAGAGCACAAGTGTTGTGAGGAGCAGCTGAGGGAGCTGGGGTTGTTAAGCCTGGAGAAAAGGTGGCTCAGGGGAGACCTCACTCTCAACAACTCCCTAAAAGGAGGTTGATTGGTCTCTTCTCCTAAGGAAGAAGCAATAGGTCAAGAGGAAATGGCCTCAGATTGCTCCAGGGGGAAGTTTAGGTTGGACATGAGGAACAATTTCTTCCCCACAAGGCCTGTCCCAGGCTGCCCAGGGCAGTGGTGGAGTCCCCATCCCTGGAGGGGTTTCAAAGCCATGGAGCTGTGGTGCTGAGGGACAGGGTTTAGTGGTGACCTGGCAGTGCTGGGTTAATGGTTGGACTTGACGATCTTAAAGGTCTCTTACAACTGAAATGGTTCAATTATTCTATGAGGGCTGGAGACTGGCTTTTTAGTCCTCAGCCATCTGGGCATCTCTCCTCCACCCCAGGATGCTGGTATTTAGGGGTATTTGGCTACCCCAAAGGGTTTCTACCAAC
>VWZY01000976.1:34197-46351 GCA_013399075.1 Chloroceryle aenea | reverse complement strand
CAGAGCGGGAGGCCCAGGGGCGTTTACAGGGGCACCGTTCCCAGGCCGCGCTCTTTATGGCGCGAATCCCGAGCAGGCCTGAGGGCGCTCGCCACCCCTGACAAGGTAGAAAGCACCGGGCGGCCATGATGGCTCCGCTGCTCTCGCGAGACCAGCTCGCAAGCTACTTAGTGCGCCTGCCTGGGGACGGGGCGGGCTCGGCCCGCGGTCCCCTCTGCTGCCCGTGGCGTGGGTGGGTGGATGGGTGCCCGGCCCTATGGCCCGTAGCGGCGTGACCATGGAGTCGGGCGTGGAGGAGCTGATGCCGCGGCTGCTGCCCGTGGATGACTGTGACTTGCCTGAGGACTTCGACCCCACGGTGCCTCCCAGGACGCCCCAGGAGTATCTAAAGCGCGTCCAGTGAGTGTCAGGGAGGAAGGGCCGAGCTTCCGTGGGCTGGGCCGAGTGTGGCGGGACCGCCTGTGCTGCCCGGGCTGAGCTGCGCGGTGCTACCGCTANGCTGTAACCCTCGAGTCTTGCACACCTGGAGATTTCCCCGGGTGAGGTGTTTGAGACGTGTGGCACAAAGCCACCTGTTACAAAGCGGGGTTAAAAATGTAGCCGCTTGGTTTTTATTTTGTAGGATTGAAGCAGCTCGATGCCCGGATGTGGTCGTGGCGCAAATAGACCCCAAAAAATTAAGAAAGAAACAGACAGTAAACATTTCAGTAAGTTTGAGAGCTTTTGCACATTTTGTTTTGAAAGAAAAAACTCAAGGGGGAGGTGTTAATGTAATGTTTGTACTAATTGTGGGGAGTGGCTGGAGTAGCTAAATAGCATTGCTGGGTTTTAAAAGCATTTGAAACGCCTGGTTTTGAAGAAACACCCCTTGAATTGCTGGCCAGCAGCTGTCCTTATAAGCGATTAAATTTGATACCACACATACTGTTTGATACCCATCAGACTGTCTGAGGAAATCAGATGTTTTATCTACTTACCTGTCAGAGTTAATTCCCTAAAATATATTTTTTGTGCTCTTGTTTTCTTCAACTTACTGTATTGGGAAGGAGAATACCTAAGATTTGGAGCATCTGTCCAACATCAGGAAACAGCACTCTGCTTTTTATAAACAATGAAGGCTGAGACATTCCTGAAAAGACAACCTGAAATCATTTTTAACCATCTATTTTGAACACTTAATTTGCCTTCTTTGAGAAGAATCAAACAGAAGAGATGTCTGAGGCAACTGCTAAGTCAGTCTTGGGTGTAGTCAGGAAACCACCTTCTTAAATGAAGATTGAGAGAGTATTGTTTACCTGATGGCAGACATTTACTGATTCTCTTACAAAACTTTCTTTACATTATAACTATTGACAGTGTTTCCTTAGATTTCTGGATGTCAGCCTGCTCCTGAGGGATACTGTCCAACACTCCAGTGGCAGCAGCAGCAAGTGGCCAATTTCTCAGCCGTTCGNTTAACCATCTATTTTGAACACTTAGTTTGCCTTCTTTGACTATGAGAAGACTCAAACAGAAGAGATGTTGCCTGAGGCAACTCCTAAGTCAGTCTTGGGTGTAGTCAGGAAATCACCTTCTTAAATGAAGATTGAGAGAGTATTGTTTACCTGATGGCAGACATTTACTGATTCTCTTATAAAACTTTCTTTACATTATAACTATTGACAGTGTTTCCTTAGATTTCTGGATGTCAGCCTGCTCCTGAGGGATACTGTCCAACACTCCAGTGGCAGCAGCAGCAAGTGGCCAATTTCTCAGCCATTCGTCAGGTGCAGATTGGGGGGGGGGCTCCCATTTTCTACATAGAACACATTGTTCTTTACAGGGACCAGTCTAGAAAGGTTATGTTATGGTAGGACAGATGGTTGTAGGTAAATGTTTGAAGCTCTTGAAAAATCATTGAGTATTTACCCTGTGGCTTTTAAACCTCTGATAAAAACTCTCGAGAGCATCGTGCTTTAAAGAATTCAACTTCAGCAATAATCTGTCAGTATTTAGATTGAATGATAGAGCTGAGGCAGGACAGAAACCCCTGTGATGTTCTGCAGTTACATGAAAACCTGGTTTTCTAGTAGAAATTTTCTGCAGAACTCCCCATTGACTGAAAACCAAGTAGATTCTAACCCCCCAGGAGATCAACACACTGCATGTTGGGTTTAGTAGAACTATTGAAAGTGGACATCTAAAGGCATATTCAGATTTTTCTTTAATACACAAATCAGTTGTGTACAAAATTAACATTGTGACATACGAAACTATTCTAAAAATATATATTTAAAAGAAAAAAGAGCACCAGAAGTCACTTGCTATAACACCTGCATTGTTATATCAAGCAAAGACCAGAAGACTATTAAAGCTTACTGCCTCAACTTAACTTCATGGAGTAGATTCAAAATTCCTTTAGATTTAACTTTACTTCCAAAACCCCAGCATAAGCAACTTAGGCATGCAAAATAGTTAGCCAGTTATGCCTCTGCTGATTTCTAGAACATTCTAAAGTGTACATTTTAAGAGTAATGAAGAGCAGTTGTGGCTAGGATAAAGTAACTGCGAAGTTAAAAGTGATTTGGCTTTGTTTTAATTACTCAGAGCCTGAACAAGCACAGAAATCACTGGCAGTCACAACTTTTGGACAGTAATGTCACTATGGTGAGTAGAATTCATAACAGTGCTCTGTTTCTTTGTTCATTTGTGTCTTGTTATGATTTTGGTTTGGTTTTGTTTGGTTTCCCAGTCATTAAATCTGCATTAAAACTGCTCTACAGTTTAGTGCACAACTTGTGAATGTCACAAGGTCTTTTCTGCAGTTATCTTCAAGATAGCAATATTTTGTTTTTCATTTATTTTTATTTACTTCAGCCAAAGCCAGATGATGAAGAAGGCTGGAAGAAGTTCTGCTTGGGTGAAAGAGTGTACTCTGAAATAGATGCACTATCAGCCACTGAAAGTCTAGGAATCGATTACATAAAGGTCAGTGTAGGACTTCTGATGGAGTTTCAGCTGCTGTTTTCAACAACACTGCCAGGAGCAATCCTACTGCTTATCACCACTTTGTGCTAAACAGAAGGGTGCTCTGGTGAGTGCAGAAACCCCCTTTTAATTCCCTTTCACGTGGAGACTGAAGCAGATGAGTCTCCCCCTTTAGTCAGAAAACCAGAGTTCCTTCATCTGCTACCATCTGAAGCACCTGACTTGGTTGCTTACCAAACAAAGCTTTCTGCAGAGTCTGCTTTAGTTTTCTTTTACAGGGTGATAGCTGGTTCCTCTCCTCATGCACACTGTCCTACCAACATGCACTTCACTGCATAACTCAAAAAACCCCCAAACCTTTTAACAAAAAAATAGTAAAAGCAAAGTTCTTTGATACTGGTTTTGGACCTTATCTTGAACCTGCTTGAAGATTCTTTTCCCTTAACAGATTTCAAAGCTCAGAACAGACTTGTAAATCACTAAGTCTTTGAGCATTGTATTAAAATGTTAAAAGCATTTATGGTAATGGGGTTTTTCCAAATATTTTTCAGGTGGGCTTTCCCCCTTTACTAAGTATTGTAAGCAGAATGAATCAGGTAAGCCTACTTCCTAGAATTACATAGTGATGTTGCATGAAACCATTATTTCTCATACTCTATCTGTTGTAGAATATTTTTCTGTGCTAGAGTAGGCAGCTGTTTATTACAGCTGCTATTCATGGCACACTTAAAGGAAAACACAAATGTTATCTCACCTTCAACTACAAACAACTTTACTGGAGAGCATGACTCATTTTAAAAGTACTCTGGCTTGGTAATTTCTCTGTAGAAGATTTAATGGTTGAATTTATTTTTTTTTTTTAAATCACATGACATTTTTATATAATCCAGTCCTTTGGGTAGAAGGACAGCAAACTACAGCACTGTAGAAACTGTATTGTCTCTCCCTGTGTCTCTTCTGAAGGCAACAGTAACCAGCGTCTTAGAATACCTGATAAACTGGTTTGGGGAAAAAAAATTTACTCCAGAACTGGTAAGTTTTAATTGATTCTGACACATGAATGCCTTCAACAAGGGATAAATTGTTGATGGTTTTCTGTGGTGTTATTTTAGTTTCTGTAGTTCCCTAGATGCACGTATTACTGAGTGACTTTCAGAACTTGCTTGATTAGGTACTGAGTATGCACAGAACTTTTTTTTGCAAGGCTAATTGCAAAACATAACAGATACAGATCTATCAGGTACTGCCAAAGCCACCTTCCCCTTTTATCACTCCTCACACGAACTTAAACCACCAGCTTCATGAGTATTGGCTCTGTGGAGAGAAGAGGGTCAGACTGACAGCTTTGGTAAGTTGTCAAGAGTGATGTGCACTCTGCTTACTGACACCTCCATTCTCATCTGGAGAGGAGTAGAGTTTCATCTTCCCATGCACAGCACAGGCCTGAAAGTTTAGCTGCATTAATGAGGTGCCAAGTCAAATTTAATTAATTTAAATTAACAGGGTACATGAGCATGAAGCTTGGCCACAATTACATTGTCTGTCTATATAATGGCATCTTCTCCACAGAAGATCCTGTGTGCATGCATCATGTAGAGCACAGCAAAGCAAAAGAGGAATGAAAAATTATAGTTTCACTATTCTTGAGTCACTTAAAGGTGTTTCAGGTTCTGCCTTTTTCAGTCAATAAGCAGCAGAGAACATGCACATTGACTTTTAGTTTGCTCCCAGAATAAAAGCCACTAGACACTGAGATTTAAGTGAAGAAGTTAGGACTGGGAGCACAAGTTAGTTTGTAAAACGCAGTAGAATTCAGGGAAGCAAAATGCAAAGGATGTGTTTTCTCACTGGTGCCAATCTTAAAGCTGATTGCACAGCATGAATTCCACAAAGATATGACTTGATCCCCTCTGCAGGAATGTTTTTCCACAATTTGTCAAGTTAAAATTTGATAGCTAAGTAGTAACACTTGGATACCACTAAAATAATCCCTCTCATAGACTTCAGTAGTGTAAAATATACTGAGTTTTATCTTGGCCAATATTCCAAACATTACCAGAAAATTCAGGAGCACTGCTCACCAACAGCTTATCTAGAGGCATGGAATTCTACTGACTTTGGCTTTCAAACGTTTCAGTTCTGGCAGTAGTACTGAAATGCTCTTTTGTTTTGAGACCAAACTGCATGAAACTTCAAGGAAATGCTCATAATTAAAACTGTGACTTGAATCCACACAGGGTAGATGGCTTTATGCACTGTTGGCATGCCTTGAAAAACCTTTGCTACCTGAAGCTCATTCCCTTATTCGACAGCTGGCAAGACGATGCTCAGAAGTCAGAGTACTAGAAGTAAGATTTAATAAATAACTTTGTGCAAAAGACTTGCTGAATGTAGCAAATTATTAGGAGGATAATTTTTTAGTTCTTGAAGTCTTGGTAAGTATTTTAACACATCCTAAGTTCCTTCAAGAATGAAGGGAAGACTGCAGGTGTGTAACGTGGCATGTTACAGTTTCTCTGTTTGACACAGGTATCAAAAGAACTGTCCTAATACTTATTTCTCCTTCAGGAGAATAAGAATGAAGAACAAATATCAGCACTGAACTTGATAATCTGCTTAGTTAGCAGGTAATGCAATTTACATACTGAAACCAGTAAAGTATGTCTGGAATAAATGTGTGATTACTCCTGTCCCATCCTGCATTGTTTTAAAGTGGAAGTTGAAGTCCCCTGGCCTATGTAGCAAATAGACTTAGGAGTAAAGTAAGCTTATTGGTCTCTTCAGATGAGCTCCCTGAACTGCAAATTGTGGTAATTATGATAGAAAATAAACCCAGCAGAGTTAGAAAGGAAGGAGTATGTTGTATTGGAGCTTTCTTGCTGCATTTCCCTTCTCTCCACTAGGTACTTCGATCAGCGTGACTTGGCTGATGAGCCTCCCTAGACCATGTCATCAACACTGCCATAGTACAAACAGCACTACCAGGGACCCTGCACTGCTCAGACCTGCAGTACCACACAACCCCTTCACAACAGCCTTGCTATAATGCATTTGGGATGGCTAGGAGTACCTGAAGCTGAGCTTTAGCCTGAGATATCAGTGTCTGACATCATCACCATCGTTGTAGAATAGTCTGTGAACTGTCTGGCATCATCCCTCAACTCCTGTCTGTAAACACATCCTTGGTTAGAAACTCCCAGCATTGGAGTAACCCTGTGGACACTGCTGTTCAGTGAAGTCTGAGGTTAGATTACAGATTTGTTATCTAACGTGGATCTGTTGAGGGCACTTTTCTAATAAAATTGAAGCATTTTCAAGAGTGTTCTTAAATATTGGGGGTTTTCTTGCTCTACTATTTAACAGCAGCCTATCAGTAAGTTACTGAAATGATTATTTTAGTCAGATGTAAAGATTACTACTTCCTGAAGAGTAATCCTTTTTTTTCAGTAGAGAGTTAAGAAACCAGTGAGTGTTACACAGCTCTATTCAGTGCTTTTAATAGGAATTGACTAAACAGATGAACAACTTTATTTTCTGTATGGTATCTTGACAAATATATTAGCTTGCCTCTTTACAAATTTAACTCTGAGTGCTTCACCAGGAGTAGCAGCATCTACTTGGTACATACACAACTCCTTCTGCTTCTAATTCTCTCCAACAATTAAAAATCCATGTTAAAGGAACTATGAATTCTGCTGCTAGCAGCAAAGTGAAACACAGTATCAACTGCCAACTGCTTCCTGTATATTTTAGAGTTTAAGTCCCCTTCTTTTCAAAAACAATCATTAACCACAACCAGTTATTGACAAACCTTTATGATGTCTTTGAATGAGGGGCACTTCTGCAGCTGGAAGGGTAACCTTAACCATCACATGAAAAGTCAGAGTGATGGGGGAGTTGGACTTTGATGACCTCTGGAGGTCCCTTCCACCCCTCTATTCTGTGATTTACAGTAACTGCCAGAGGCTGGAGAGGCAAGGAACAACAATTCTGTTGATACTGATTGTCTTCCACACTGCAGCTGCCCAGAATGTGATGACATTGACATATCCAACTTAAAATGCAAGGTATTCTAGTCTCTAGTTCAGCATGGTGAAAACGGGGTGAGTTGGCAACTGAAGAACCCATGAAATGCCAGAATACTAATTCTCTAGCCCCACAATTTCAAAGAAATCAGAGTTCTACAGGTGATTAACCACCACAGCCTTCCTGTATGCTACCCATATAAGAATCCAGCACTTTCAAACAGCTGGAATAACCCCCCCGAGTGCCACACTACAGTAATTAGTTTCATCTTTGCTACTTCTATAAGCAGTGGGACAGCATCCTACTAGGTTTTCTGCTCTTGGTGTTTCCTAGAACTACCACTACAACTATCCTGAACTAGCATTCACAGTACCCAAAAAGATCACATCAGAATTTGGTCACATCTTAAGTGTAATAAACCCATGGTTATCACGTTTAGATGAGTTAGCCTGTTACTGACTGGTATCAAACTAGAAACTGAACCACTGCCCCAAGGCATTCTCACACTTCTGAATAAATTCTGTCTTGATTTATTTGAAAGTGTAAGACCTGAACCTACCAAGAGAAAAGACTTACAGCAAAATTCATTAATAGTTTTAACAGGATGCTTACCTACAGCAAGATAGGTATTGATATGCAAACCTTGTAACAAGTAGTATCTAGCAAACCCCAATGTCCTCAAGAGTCTTGGTGATGTCTTTATAGCTTCTTGCAGGCCTAATCATCTTCCTGCACACTCCTTACAGAAGTGAGTTGTAGCTATCAATTAAAAACAATTATGTTAATACTCAGTTTATACACAACAAGCTAAACCAAATTTCCTTCTATGGCCAGTATAGATAACCTGAGCTGTGAAATCATTCTGACACACAAAAACCTGCAGCAAAAGGCAGCAGGAGAAATTGCTTAAACACCCAGAAATCAACTCACTTTCCTGCTGCCCTGTATCACTCCTGCAGAGGAACTCAGCCCCTGCTGAACACCATCAGTGGAGGCTGTTGGTGCACGTGCCAAGGGCTCTCAGCTTCATACCAGAGCATTCACTGTTCAGAGTGAATGGGGAAAGGGAGCAGCTGGGCACTCAGCTGACACAAAACACATGAGTTTCTTACTCCAATTTAATCTTGGTCAGCACTTCAGTCTTCTTAAAATGTGCTTCAGTCTTCCATATGTAGTGTTCTGGAAATCAGAATGTTTTGCTGAGAACTTTGGAGTAAATGGTGAAGGTTAGCACCTTGGTATAGAATAAATTTCATACCAAGATACAAGGATAGTGTTCAGTTACTTTGATGAACATTTATTATGTGTTTTGGAGCTGTGCTGCACGTTGCTGTCATTTACAAGCTATGTACAGAGCTGAACCAAGATAACTGGATCCACACCCATAAAGGATTAAGGGAGATACCCAGATTTAAATGTGCTCTACATCTTCTGTATCATCACCTGAAATTTACCTGCAAAGAAAAAGCAAAGTCTGATCAAAGTATCACCATTAGAGTTATTTTTCCAAGTAATTATTTTCTTGTTAAAAAGAAATAGTAGGGAATATTTCAATCTTATAGTCTTAGCTGTTGTTTAAATTTAGCATTTAAGTCCAGGTGAACACCTTTTACTTTCTTTTTGCCCTTAAGTTGATCTGTGTCCCACATCACAACAGTTTTGCCAGCTAAACTGAAAATTTGTGCAAAGTCTTTGGAGATTTTTAATTCCACTTGAAGCAGGTTGGGTAGTTACAATGGACTTAACTTACTAACTGTAGAGCAAGAGCCTGTATCCAGTTGTTTTTATCTTCACTTGTTCAAGCTTTCTGGACATACATCCTCCTGCATTTGATGCATCCAGTGCAAATACAACTTTTTAGTTTTGCTTTCTGCTTGGTATCATGGAGGTTCATCCTCTGCCAGGATTTGCTAGACAGGTGACAAGCCCTATCCTGAAGTTCATCCTGATTCCTATGGCCTGGCAGCTTCAAACTAACCCCACCTTGATAAATGCTTATGCAGTGATAAAATCAGTAAGTTACCAATAATTGGTAAGTCTGAGAACTACTTACATGCAGGCATTGATGAAACTTCAGCAGTTACAATGCTCTTTATTCCCAAATTTGATAGACCTCCTCTGATTAGTCCACAGGTAAATGCTAAATACTGAACATAAAGTTGCATTTTGAGTGGTCAGGGTGAAGCTTGTTGCTAAAGATTGAAACTAAGTACTCAAGAATAGGACATAATACTTCAGAATATTTAAGAATGTGTGTTGCAAAACATAAACATCTCACCACACATTAAAAAAAATATCCAAGGATATTTTCTTGCAACTGATGATTAAGATCAAGAATTAAGAAACTCTCAAAGGGAACTGAATTTCTTACATCTGCCTGAAGCAAAGAGCTTTACAAGAGGCTCTGCAGAGGCACTGATTTTACCTACAGTAATAACTCAGCATCTACACTCACAACTTCTTTTAACTGGAGGAAGATCTTCCTAAGTTTGTTCATATAATCTCAGAAGCTTGTTTTAGGTAACATAGAGAAGCTTACAAATATATTATTTTTAATATTAAAAAAGCTTCTGAAAGCATCTGCCTTTAAAAGAGAAAGAATTTGATGGTGGCAGACTGACCCCTGCCATCAATAACTCAAACACAACAACAGCCAAGTTTCACAGCAACTATGACTGTTTCCTGAACCAAAAATCAAATCTCCTGTTCCAAATCAAGGTGCACTCCTAAAAAGCCCAGCTTTTGGAGTCTAAACTTCAGCTGGTTTTTGGAAAGGTTTGATTCCATTCAGTTCTAAAATGCAATGTTATCACGAATAGATCAAGATAATTCAAATCAAACTGGTAGGTCCCAAGGATTAAACTGAAGGGTACCTTTGGTGCATGCTCTAAATACTGCTTTCCTGCAGACATCTGTGTTAATAGACGAAATTTATTGTCTTGGAGGACATAAATACCCTGCATATTAAAAAAAATAAGAAAAAAGGGGGGTTAGTTGAATATGCAGTAACATATAATCAATATTTTGTGTGGTATCAAATGATTTGTAGACATAATATAAATGTTCTCAGGTTGAGAAATGAAATTTTAGATCAAGGCATATGTCATTTAACTATTTTGTTTACTCACAGGAGAGATACTTTATCCTGAGTTTACAACAAAACCTCTAGATAATAGTATGGTGTTAACCCTAAAAAATGTTTATTTACATTTACAGTCTTTCCAGTGATCAGAAACAATAGATCCATAAGAGAAAGTTTTTGTTAATCTATCAAATACCTGCTGATTTTTACATTCAAATCTTCATTTGGTATACAGTTCACTATTCTCAAATCCAGTAAGAATGATCTGTTTTCATACCAAGATGCACACTGACACCCAGCAGATGATTAACTGAGAAGTCCAATGTGTTCTAGATTACAGTTTTGTGCCACGATCTGCACTTTAATTAATGATGTGGAACACAGTATAGCTTAATCTGCACCTGTTATTTTAATTCCTTTTCTGTTAACTCTGCTACTTTGGAACTTCATACCCCTGGAAATGAAATTAAGGCTGCATATACAATTGAGACCTAAGCTCAGTACTGCAGCTTTCTTTGAATTAAAACCAGATTTCTAAGGTAAAGTTATTAAATGATCAACAGCTCACTGAAAAATAAAGCTTATTTTATACAGCACAAATTCTCATGTTCCTACTTTGACACACCAGGAAAATGGCCATAAGAAAACCAAGTCATTCAAAAGGAGAAAGACTTTTTTACTCTAGTAGAATGGCTCCTCAAATGATTATGATCATGCTTTAAAAACTGGGGCTGTTGATATAAGAAAGGACATAGATGTCAAGACAGCAATATCACTTCCTCAAACTGCTTTTCTACTAAAATTTATTGGGAGATACATAAGAAGGTTCCTGGTAAGGGTTAATCAACTGTAACAGTCACTGTCCTGTCTCTTGTTAACTGCCAAGGGTGCACAGGACATTCAAAGCATTCAGTCTTTTCAAACAAGGTAGCAATACAGACATCAGGAGTGATTAAACAACTGTATTCTGAAGCTACACACTAACATGAATCTTAAAAAACTGATTTACTGCTTTCTAAACAATGCAAACACATCACATTTTGGCTTTTGGAACAGGTAATTAATTCCAGACCAAGAAATATAAAACATGCACTAGTAAATCAAAACTGTTACTGATTTTGTAAGTTAAATCTTATTGTCAGCACCAGTACCTGATGATTAGTCCTTAGGTTATCTATTTGTTTTTTGAATACAGTTGTCCAAAAATCCTTGCAAATGAACTTCATAATATCTAATTCATCCTTGAACCTGGCAGTATCTTTTGTAAACCTAAGAGGTAAGTGAGAAATACATCAATAATGAGAATACACAAGGCCTGACTGATGAAAAAGGAGAAGAAAATACACAGAATAATAGTCCTGTGCAATGCTACTGGGGTTTTACAACCATTGTAAAACACATCACTGTGTTCATTGAGTATTTTAAGAGCAACACAGGGTTCTCTTAATCCCTGCAACATGACAGCTGAATAAATGCTTTTAATTATATGATTATTAAACAGTGGAAGTACAGAAAGATGCAAAGCACTCCATCGGTTTTGTCTTCACCTAAACGTCTAAACAGAAGATTAAAAATAGGGCTCACACCTATAGCTCACACTACTGCTTAGAAGGAGTCCCTCAAACGGGAAAAAAAAGCACCAACACATAGGAACAAACATGTAAAACTTGTTCCTGTTTCCCAAAACCGGACCTCAGAAGAAGGGCCCTGAAGTTGGTTATGCAGCCAGTCATTGTGCATCCATCACCCAGCGGTCGGAGGCAGGAAGCAAGCCAAAGCAGGTCTGAGTAAAATGCAATTAAAAAAGATTTAAAGTAACCATATACCCCGAGTCAGTTGTAAAGATGCAAAGCACTAGGGAAATACATCCTCCAGACCTGGGACGCGGGTCCCCGCGATAAAGAGATGCCAAACGACAAGGTGCCAGAGCGTGTAATAAGCGGCACCCACCTGCAACACAACCACCCCTCCGTCCCCCCAAAGCAGCCAGCAGCTTTCCAGCGAACGGCCAAACCCTTCTGGTCTCAGTGGGCCGGGATACAGGGGCGGGGAGTCTCTCGCCGGGCAGGCGCGGGAGAA
>VWZY01000976.1:10810-33043 GCA_013399075.1 Chloroceryle aenea | reverse complement strand
GTCTCTTGCAGGCCCCCTCAGAACAGACTGTTAGCCCTCACAGGCCCTGGTGGAGGTAGAGGGCGTGGGAGCTTATTGCTAAGGTAAGGAGCCGTGGAAACGGGCAGGGGGGGTTTCCTCCACCCTTTACCCTGGCATTGGTTTGTTGTCCTTATACTGGGGTGGTTTATGTTCCTTTTTTTTGACCCCGTTGCTCATTATACTGCTGGTTCAGTAAGCAGGCACCAGAGCTGGTGCTTATGTCACAGCCTGAGATTTATTTAAAGTCCCTTCTCGTTGTGAGTTATAGCAGCTTTAAACGGGTGGTTTTCCCAAGCCATGACCCTGAAAAATAAAAGGGAACATCAAAGTTAAGGGAGCTGTAACGTGGCATCTGGGACCTTGTATCTTTGAAAAGGCCAAAAATTAATCTTGCAGTAGTTAAGAACTGGTAGGTTTTCCAGGAAGAATAGAAAGAGTAGAAGTTGGCAGGACTTTTTAAATGCATGTAGATAAAAGCACTACTGTTTTGTTGTGGGTTTTCCCTTTTTTATTTTATTCTTCCCCTCCTCCAACCCCTGCATCAAGTAGAATGAAAAAGCCATTTTTGGCTGGTAGTTGTTTTTTAATGGAGTATGGAGTGCTCAGTTTTTGTTCACTTTCAGTATTAAACTGCTGGCTGACAATGCATCCCGAAAATTATTACAGATAGAAACACTTGACCATAATGGGGCTCCTTGTTTCAGTGTAGCTACTCAACTGAATAAGTGCAGAAACTCAAGTGTAAATTAGTTGGTCCCCAAGCAGTATATTTAAACACTTCACTGCAGTAGTAACAGTAAATGATGATGGAGGTGAGTAAAATGGTTTGGTACATCATGACCACAAGGCCAAAATACAGCTTGATTGGCCAGGCTGAAGATGGACTTGGGGTTAACCTAAGTTCTTCTTGAATCACAAGTGTTTTGTTTTCAGGCGTGGATTCTCGGATAGTGGAGGAGGACCCCCAGCCAAACAGAGGGATCTTGAAGGGGCAACCAGTAGGTAGGTGGAGAAACTGATGCAGAGAACTTGCTTTATCCTGATAAGATTTTCTAGCAGTAAATGTAAAGTAGATTTAATAACTGATGACTACATTACACATTGGAGGCTTGTTGGAAATGGATTATAGAAATTGACTGTGGTGAAATCATTTGGTTTGGGGTTTTTTTCCATACCTTATAGTAACACAAAGATGGTAACAACACAGAGATTCTTGGAGCTTTCTGGTTTAGTTGTACAGTCTCCTGTATTACATTCGTGCAGTAGCTCGGGTTCACTTTGCAGTAGACACAATTTCAACCCATTGAATGTGCTCAGTGTGACAATAGACTCTGGTTTTGAGCCTTCACACCTGGAATTAGATCTGCCAGATGTGACTGATAATAATGAGCTTCCTTCCTTCTGTGGGCACTCCCCTGCAGTGGTCGTTCCTGGCTAAAGCAAGGCTTGCTTTTGAATTCTTGAGTTAATGCAAAATGAACACACTGAGAAGGCTTTACCAGCAGTAAAGTGCTGTGCCACAGAGCTAAGAGCAAAAGCTGAAGTGTCAGGTGTGGTTGTAATGTGGGCTCTTCTATTCCATTTCACTGTGCAAGTTGTGTTAAGCTTGTTTTCTCTCACTGGCTTTTCCCAAGTCAGTTCTGCATGTAAAATGCTACTTGGAACAGTGAGGAGATTTTGCTGACTAGATAAGCTGCCTACTTTGGTTTGTTTTTTCTCGTGTTAGAATTGATCCTGCCCTAAATACCTGTTCTCTGCTGACCACTAGTGCTTTTTCTTCCTCAGGCTGGGTGGAGAACGTCGGACAAGAAGAGAATCACGCCAAGACAGCGACGCAGAGGATGATGATATTAAAAAGGTAATATGTGACAAATGGAGCTGTGCAGAAAGGAACCTGGATATCTGGAACATGAATCAAATAGTTTGTTTTCCTTTGTTGTAGCCAGCGTTGCCATCTTCTGTTGTTGCTACCTCCAAAGAGCGAACACGTCGAGACCTTATACAGGATCAAAACATGGATGAGAAAGGAAAACAAAGGTAGGCAGAAATCTCTTGAGCACTAGCATAGGAAGGAGCTTTAGATTTTAAAAGTATCACTCAGCTACTGTTCTGTATCAAAGATGATGTTGAAGAGGTACCAAAAAGGGTATAAAATTGGTTTTTAAAAATACTGACTGAAAATATTTCACAGTGTTTACTTCACACATGGCAGGGGCTCTGCTTCTCCAGCCACCTACAGGAACAGGTTTGCTAGTGCTGTTGTAGCTGGTTGTCTTTGAGCAAGACAGAGATATCTGTAGCTTCACTGGACTGTTACAGCTATCTTGGTACACTGTTTATTGACTCCAGGAGATTTCCTCCTATGTGTATCTCCTTTTTTCTTTATTTGTGTTGAAGCAGTTCATAAAAATTCTTGCTGAAATTCAGCTCTACTGGAGGAGATGTTGGAAAAGCAAATTTACAACTGCATCCAACATTGCAACTCCATCCACCTCACTGTGCAGCTCATCTGGTGCAATAATAACCCATACCTCAAATAAACAGAAAAGAGCTGGAGTGAGGAGCCATGGAGAGCTGCTCTGATAAAACCACAGATCAATTAGCACAGGAAAGACACTTTGCTTGCTTCTTTTAGTTACACCCCCACTAACAGCCTGCTATTGCTGCCATCACTACTTTCCAGCTGCTTTCCACATAGATTTTGAATATTATCAGTGAATTTACTAGAGCTTCAGGCACTGAAAATTATTTCCTGAGGATTGTAGGCTTACTGATTTGTGCTTCCATGATCTGGGGAGCTGAGCAAACCAGTATTGATCTCTGTGCTTTGTGGGGGAAAGATCCTCTTTAAGGGATAGCATCCATGAACTCTTGATTTTGCTTGGTGCCTTCTGGAGTGTTGTTCTTGCACAAATACACTTTGAGTCATCTCTTGTTCTAGAGTCTTTATTTGTTCCTATTTCTGCTGTTTACTGTACAAAAACCTTTGCCTTTCCACGTCAGGTTTGTGCCCCTGTAGTAGAGTGGAACTTGGTGAAGAGAGTAGTGTTTCCCTTCTCTCCTAATTGGGTAGAAGTTCCAGGTGAAGAAGAGAGCCCAACTTAATTTGGCATTAAAAGGAAAGAAAGAAAAGGTGAAATTCAATACATTAGTTCATACTTAGAAGGAGGCTATTCCTGGAAGAATTTTACTTAAGTTTTCTCAAAACAACTCTTAACTGGATGAGAGCAGTTCTGGCTTCATGACAAAGTGCAGTGATACTGAAGTGCAGAAGATACTGTTGGGCAAACTGACTGAGAAGCTTTCACTCTCTCATGGCTTCATTTCTCCTTAATCCTCTGAGTGGCACTGGGTTGTGTATGTTTTCCAGGAGGGCTGGTGACCCTCCACTTCATTGCCTCATCGATAACTGACACTCAACCTTTTGGATAATTTTAATACCTCCTTAGTGTCATTATTTCCAGATGTACTATGTGCAGGATTCCAGTTTTTCCCAGTGCTAACTGTGCTGTGGTACAAACAAGATCTGTGTCTTGCTCTTGCAAAATACACTAGGTCACTGTAAGTTATATCCTTGGCTGCTGGCACTGTCAGTACTTGTGCTACTGCTAAGGGCCCTGGGTAATGCTGAACCTTTAAAAATAAACACCCCCGAGGAGATATGTTTCTCTGATTGTTTATACAAATAAAGAGCTTAGGATTTTAACTCAAACTTCTTTGTTTTTCTTCAGGAATCGACGTATATTTGGCTTGTTGATGGGCACTCTGCAGAAATTCAAACAGGAGTCCACCGTTGCTACCGAGAGGGTATTTATTTTTAGTTCTGTCAGGCTGTAAATAATAAAGCAAAAGTGTTTGGTTGAGCTGCTTTAAATAGGAATGAAAATTCCCCTGGTTGTAGGTGCAAGGAATGCAGGTGGGAGACAGGAAGGGGACTCTTGCCAGTTTCACAGCTTTACAGCCCCCTTTCTGAGCATTGTGGAAGTGAAAAGGCAACGTTTTGGTGGTGGTGGTTGTTTTGTTGGGGTTGGTTTTTAATGTTGTACACTTCTAAAAGGTGTAAAGCAGAGAATAGATTATCTTTGTTGTTTATGACTTCAAAGTAAATGCAACTTAACGGGGTAACTGTTGAATTGGTCAGAGGCTACTTCTGTAAATAATGGTGACTCCACCCCGCGGTGTTCCATGGTTAAATTGTAACCACGTGTATAGGATCAGGGTTGTATCTTGCTGTCTGACTACAAATGTCTTCACCCTCCCAGTACTGAGGACAAGAATCCCTGTTTCTAACACATGGATGTGCAATCGTGCTGAAGTGAGGGCTTGGCAGAGCTCAGTGGTAGGAAAACTTGGATGTAGGATGGTGGTGCCTTTATTCCTGGCATCTATTCCCTTAGGAACTGGCCAGGGCATGGCATTTGTTTACCATTGCCCTGAAGGAGTTAATGCTAATACAGCTAATGCTAATAACAGGGAGATATAAACAGTGTTTGAATGTTCTCTTTCAGCAGTAGACTCCAGACCTGTTTGGTGTTAGCACAGCTGCCTTGCAGTGTTGAGATCCAGTATTTGTATATCCTGCTCTTTTATCCAGCTTGTCTTGGAGCACGTGAGAGGGACAAAGTTCTCTGCTGCCTGATTGCCTTTGAACAGGAAACTATTGATTAGGATGGTGTAGAGACATGGAGGCCTTGTCCAATATATACCAGTGTGTGTTTGCATAAAGAGATTTGGGGGAGTTACTGCTCTTTGCAGCATTTTGCTGAGGCCTTGTGTAGACTTTGTTCTCTTCATACACAGCCTTGTTATAAACCCTTAGATTTATAGGCTCCTTAGAGGCCTAAGGAGTTTTGGGACACAGCTGTTGTGTATCCAGGCACTGAATTGTTCTTATTTTTTCATTTGTTTCTGGGAGAGTTGACTTTTTTCCCCTCCAAGTGGAATACCTGCAGTTGATTTTTTTCTGCCACTGGTAGGGGGACGGATGAACACCAACAGACATGTTGAAGCTCATATTGAAAATGCAAATCCAAATTGAATGCTAGACCAGCAGACAGCAATCCAGAGAGGCCCATAATTTTATAGTTAACCCACAAAAAAATAGGGTGTCATTAGCACTGATACTCTTGTCTTCCATTACCTGTTATCTAGGAGAGAACTTCTTAGTGTGCTTTTGGGAACGCTTTTAATGCTGTAAATAATTCAAAAATGTCATTGGACCCAACTAGAACACTCCCTGGATTTAGAAAAAGATGTTTTAAAATACTTCTTCATTTATCTTAGCAAAAGAGACGACAAGAAATTGAACAAAAACTTGAAGTGCAGGCAGAAGAAGAAAGAAAGCAAGTTGAAAATGAAAGGCGCGAACTGTTTGAAGAAAGGCGTGCTAAACAGACAGAGCTGCGGTTGCTGGAGCAAAAGGTTGAGCTTGCTCAGTTGGTGAGTTCTAGTTCTCCTCTTGATCTGTTTCTTGTTTAAACTCTTCTTTGGGATCTTAGGGTTCCTTTCTTTCATCCCTCAGCAAGAAGAATGGAATGAACATAACGCTAAAATAATTAAATACATCCGAACGAAGACAAAACCCCACTTGTTCTACATCCCTGGCAGAATGTGTCCTGCCACGCAGAAGCTGATGGAAGAGTCACAGAAAAAGATGAATGGTAAGTGGCCTCTCTGATACAAAGGCCCCTGTTCTTGCCTCCCTTTGAAATTTCTTTTAACTGCTTAAAAATATGGATTCCATGGTTAGGACAAAGGGGATGTTCTTGCATGGGCGTTCATTGTAAGTGACCATTGCTCGTTATTTTCATGTCAGATGTGTTGTGGTTCTCTTAGAAGAAGTCAGAAGAGGTGTATGCGTAATCCCAGAGGTCTGGGTTTAAAACCCAGTGCTTTACATCAGCTTTATTACCCAGATGTCTGCCAGTGCAGCAGCTTTGGTTTTGGCAAGGCAGATTCTGTGGTTTGAAGAGCCAGGGAAATGCAGGTTTTTAGAAAGGATTTGAGGAGCCTTTTCTTAAGCACAGCACTAGGACTTGATGATGGGTTTGGGTTTGGTTTTTAACCTTAATGTGTGTTCATTTCTGTTCCACAGGATCAGTATGTTTTTCTTTTGGAAAACAGTTTAAAATACTGCAGTTGATGGTAGTCCTACTGTTCTTCTTTATTAACTGAAGATTCATTGGGTGTTTGTTTCTGGTGGTTGGTTGTTTGTTGGGTTTTTTCCCCTTGGGGAACTTCTCTTAGCCCCCAACCCCACTCCTTTAAGAGAAGCTAGCTCACCTGCCTGAATAGCTTACATCATTTCAGCTTGCTTAATACCTAACCAGCTTTTTGCTGACTCTCAGTGGCTTTTGTTTAACAAGGTCATACTTCCTAAGGGAATAGATGAGTACCAGGAAATTCAGGTATTCTTTTGATACACTGTTGGTTTGATTTATTTTAATGAAGTAAAAAACTGTTGTTAGCTTAGAATTAGGGCTCTACTGTTCTGATACTCAGCTGAGCATCCCTTTTGCTTTGTTTCCTTAAGGTAATTAGCAGTCTCTTTCATTATGCATGAATGGCTTGCTACTTTGGAATGAATGGAGATGCAGTGTTTAGAGGTTAAACCAATTTGATACCTTCTTAGCTCGTAGTCAAGGGGCAAATAGACTGCAGTGTCTGTAGCTGATCTGAAGCATTCTTTATGCATTTATTCCCTAGCACTCTTTGAAAGCAGGAGAAATGAATTTGCAGAGCAGATTAACAAAATGGAGGCCAGGCCCAGAAGACAAGCTATGAAGGAGAAAGAACAACAGGAGGTGCAGAATGAAGAAAAGAAGGAAGAACAGAACAAGGAGCAGGAAGAGGGTAAGGTGGCTCAGCAGGTGGAAGAGATGGAGACAGGTAATCAGCACAATGATGTAGAAATGGAGGAGTTAGGGGAGGAAAAGGGAAAAGTAGGTTCAGGGCATAGCGATGCAGAGAAAGAACAGGAAGAGGATGAACAGAAACAGGAGATGGAGATCAAAGTAGAGGAGGCTGCCGAGGTGAGGGAGAATGAGAAGCAGCAGGATGGTCAGCAGGAAGAGGTGGCAGGTGTAAAAGAGGAGAATGATAACATTCAGCCAGTGGATAATGAGCAGGATGTGGCTGAAATGAATGAGGCCGAGAGTGTAGAACCTGTAGAAAACGAAAATGGCAAAGAGGTGGAACCAGAGACAGAGAGTGATGCTCAGGCAGAAAAAGTGGGAAATGTTTCTTCTCCCAAGAAGGAGAAAAGTGTCAAGATGGAAGTTGAAGCTGAACCTGAATTAAAACAAGAGATGGCACCTGAAGCTCATTCAGAGCATGTGGCTGAGGCTCTCTCTCAGCCGCAGTCGGTGCCAGTGCCGCAGTCACCTCAGTTGTCTCAGGCCACTCAGGACACAGAGCCCCAGGCAGACAAGGAGGAAAATGCAGTGGTGTCTGTAAAGGTGGTCGAGGCACAGACAGAGCAGAGTCAGGCACCGAGTGCAGACACTAAGACTAAGACTAGGAGTAGGAGCAGGGGTAGGGCAGGGAACAAAGCTGGTAAGAGTCACAGCCGTAGTAGCAGCAGCAGCAGTAGCAGCAGTACTTCGAGCAGTACTACTACTGGGAGTAGTTCCAGCACCGGCAGCAGTAGCAGTCGGAGTAGCTCCACCAGTAGCAGCACTACAAGTGGAAGTACTAGCAGGGACAGTAGCAGCAGTAGCTCCAGTAGTAGTGAAAGTAGAAGTCGAAGCCGAGGAAGGGGGCACAACAGAGATAGAAAACGCAGGAGGAGCGCGGACAGGAAGCGAAGGGATGCTTTGGGAGTAGACAGAAGTCACAAGTCCTCAAAAGGTGGGAGTAGAGATGCCAAAAGCTCAAAGGATAAGAGTTCCAGATCGGACAGGAAGAGGTCTATATCAGAAAGTAGTCGGTCAGGCAAGAGAACTTCACGGAGTGAAAGAGACCGTAAATCAGACAGGAAAGACAAAAGGCGTTGACAGAAGAGACCAAGCTTCCTTAGCCTAAGCTTTGCAGCAGAAGATTATGTGAGTGAAAGGATTCCTTGTCAGGAGGAGAAGGCTGCCTTAAGAATTGCATGCTGTACAAAATCTTTTGGAAAAATGCAGACTGTTTACCAGGCATTCTTGTACTTTTTACATAATTTTGTAAAAGGTTACCAAAATTATGTGAAGTTCCTGAAAATGTAAAAATAAAATATTAACACTCCTTTGCATCTTTTTTTTTTAAATACCCTGTACTTGTTAAGATCCTCTGTATATTTTAATAGGTAAACCTTTAAGTAGATGTGATGACTTCTGTATCATACATTATTTTTTTTTTTGTAGAAATAAATGTGCATTTTAAATCAATTGAGATGTCCTGTTGACAATTAAATTCCCTTTTTAGATCATTTGCAGGGAGGCAGTGTTACAGGCAACGTGAAATTTTGCTTTTCCCCTCTCTTCCTTGCAAGAATGGGAGTCTTAATACCCAGGGAAGGGAGCAATCTCTCCGCAGCTGGGTAGGAAGGGAAGGGAATTGATTTGAATCTATACTTTTTGTTTCATTCTGTAATCACAAGCTCTTACTCAACTCTAGCTTCCAGTTGTATCAAACCTTTTCCTATCTGTTGGCAAGCAGTGATTAGGTGGGAATGTTAACCTGGCTGAGGCAGCTCAGGCCAGCCTGCAATGCCATCCTTGCCTGCCTTCTGCAGGTGCTCTGGCAGCATTTGCATCTCTCTTCTGGAGATGGTTCATCTGTTTAGTGAGGAAAGACACCAGCTTGCATCTCAGTTAGGGTGCTTTTTTAGTTGCAGACTAATCTGGTCCCTTCATACCACTAGGAGTAATTGCATTGCAGTGTTGGAGTTACCCGATAGTAACGTTGTGTGCGTGCAGAATGCTTTCTGGATGTATTTAATACAACTTGAAGTGGTATGGTGTTATCTATGAAGGTGAATACTGGTTTTATATCATTTTGTATGGAAAACAATAACTTCTGTTGCTCTGTTCTGTACATGTGCAAATAAACGTGGCTTTGTAGATTACTCTTGATGCGTGGGATGTGTTCTATAACCTTAAGTCTTTCTACATTTAAAGCATGAGTTGTAGGTGACTCTACCTTAGCAGCTGGATATCCAAAATTGTTCTCACAGGCTTTTAATCAACGTGTGGTAATTGCCTAGGAAACACTTGCATAATCCATCTTGTCAGGAAGAGAATTTCCAGGTCTCAGATGGCAGCCCGGGAAGACCCAGAGAGATGTTTGGAATGGAAATACTGTGTCAGCTTGCTTTAGGGTATGAAATGCTGCCTCATAGCCCTCCCACCCCTTTTTTGAACACAGACTTTTACAAGGTGCCTGTTGGGGAGGGTGTCAGCTTCTGGTGTGCTGACAGGCCTCTGCATTGTCAAGTGCTAAACTTCTGGCTTCAAGAACTGTCTGACAAGGGATGGAGTGTTCTTTCTGCACAAAAGACAGTGGGCAATCTCAGCTTTCCCCTTCTCAACAAACTCAATACTTCATTCTAATCCTTTACCTCCATTGCTATGTCAATACCCTGTCTGTCCCTAGGGAGAGGACCATTTCTAGGTCTTGGCAGTAGCCTCCAAACCTGTTTCCTTCAGGTGAGAGGAATGTTGTTATTAAACAACCTCTTCTGAAGAAGCAGCAAAAGTTCAAAAGCCTTACTGAAGATGCAGAGCATGGTGATGTCTTTATCCTTAGAACAGCTTCCTTGTATTCAAATGCTGAGATTCAGGTTTAGCTGCTGATTAGTAGCAGTCCCTGTAGCCCAGCAGGACAAAGCCAGGCATGTGTATCCCAAGTCTTGAACATTGGTTTCCCTGCTCAGAGAAGAATTTCTCTGAAACTGTGTGTATTTCTGATGGGATCATGAGTAATTTAAAGAGATCTGTGGTTTGGAGGATATAATCTTGCTCTTTTAAGACTCTCCCCCCTGCTCAGTTTTATAGCAAAGCTGTGTTTTACCACACACCTTGCTCAGGCAGTTATTGTTAGCTGATGGTGTTCTATTACATAGCAAAATGGGAGGCATTCAAAGCTTGGAAATGTATTATAAAGATTCAAAGTAACAAAATGACAAGATTTTCTAGAAACACACTGCTGGTTGTCGTGCTTACAGCCATTAGAGTAGAGAATCAGAAATGGCTTTTTCTTGCTATTTGTTATGCTGGCTAAAAAGCTGGTTTAAACCTGGATGGTGACTGACTGTTACCTCTTGAGATCTCTTTAACTGCAAGAGTGAATTAGTGTTCCTTTCCTTCAAGTTACTAACAAAGATACTTGTTTAAAAAAAAACCAAAACCCATTTTTTATGTGAGATGTGATTCAATGTAACAGTTGATCTGTATTTTCATCCAAGTCAAGAGAGCCATATTTAAGTGCTTTTGGTGCTCTCACATCAGCAAAGCAGTCTCTGCTGTTGTTACTATAAAACAGATGTTGACTTCAATGTGCTTGAGAACTTTTGCCAACTTAGGACGTGCTTTGGGATCTCCATTGTTAATGCAGAGAGTGAATAGTCCAGGAAATGGGAAGTCTCTTTTGCTTACACAAAGCCATGGCTTAGAAGAGCCCTCCAGTGAGCCACACTGACCAGTAGTTCTGAGCTGGTGGTTCTGGGGCTTTTAATGTAGCATAAGGGATCTCTGCATTTCTAGCTTGGTAGTTCAAGTTACTAAGATGTTATTGCAAATAATGATTAAAAAGTAAGAGTTTCATCCTAATAAAAGCTGTTGGAGCTGGATCTTACTTCAGCATTGTTTGTCTTCTGCTGGGTAGCAGTACTCAGGTTTGTTGCATCTGTTCCACAGAAGAGAAATTAACTGAAGTGTCTCACTCTGAAGCTTTCAACTTTGTCCTTTGGAAGGCAGTGATGATAAACACCATGAACCTTGCACTTGAGTCTAAAGGTGATAGGAATTTATGCTTGTATAACATCTGCAAGTATAGAATTTAAACCCAGAAGGAAAGCATACCCTGTGTAAATATGATTCATTGTTGAAGATACTAGAGGGAAAAAACAGAACAAAGATCAGAGCAAAATTCATCAGCCTTTTAACAGCTTCAGCCCTAGAATGCTGGCTGAGACTAAGCTACACACTGAGCAGTGCCCAGAATGTTTCTGAAAGGGCAGATGCAGATTAAAGAGTAGCTGAAATGAGCTGCAACATTTTATTTTCCTATAAAGATTAGAGAATGAGGTTGGATATCCATATGAAACTGAAGTCAGAGCCACTTTCAGAGCTCTTTTGACAAATATAGTAATAATAGGCAGATCTCAAGGTGTGGGTCTGATAGTTTGTCCTCCCAAAGTAGCTGAAGTATATAATTTAGCACAATACTGATTATTTAGAGTCCTCCCCAGTATAAATTCCTTGTATATTCCTTCTCAAAAATCTGCCCTGATCTGTAGAGACTTGGGAATGGGAAAAAAAAGCTTGTCCTACTTTTTTGCTCACCAGGTTTCTTTGCATTTGTCATATTTTAGCTGCTTGTATCCCACTGCTCCACTTCTACATCCTGCAGATAAACCTAGAGGATCCCAGGAAAGATCTCAAATCCCTGACCCTCTAAGCCACACATGATGGGGGGAGTGGAGGGGAGAGAATGCTCTTGATGGGGCTGCATCAAAGGTAGCTGGGAGCAAGCAGGGGCTGATGTGCAGTGGATTTTCCCAGGTGCACAGGACAGCTCCGTGCTGGATTCCCTACCAGCAGAGGCAGCTGGCTCACAGGAGAGGCCTGTCTGACTCCCAGGTCATGTGGCAAAGGAAGAGGCCAAAGGGTTAGATTGCAACTGGAGGACATGTCACCTGCTGTGGGTTTTTTTTTGTTTGTTTTTCAGGACATTGCTGGTTAATGTGACCCTGGCTCACTTTCCATCCTTCAGTAAATGATCTGTTCCCTGGCTCAGGGGATCAGGCTGAGCACTAATGCATGGGGATTTGAGTTGGGGACTAGGAGGGAGAGGGAACTGTGCTGCAAATAGCAAACAGCTTAGGTTCATGGAAAGAGAGAGCAGAGCAAATTCTAGGTGAGTCATGCTCAGAACTGAAGGAGGGGCAGGCCTGCTAGGAAGTGTAGAGCTTCAATTCCTGGGGCACTATCAAGAAGGAAGAGAGAAGGGGCTGCCTCACACAGGGCTGTGGGAAAGGCTAGATGAAGCCCTTTTTGTAGGTAAGTTATTCCTACCCACCTATATTGTGCTTAGGTGGCAAAGGAAGTGAGGATGACCATGTGAAGCCTCTGAAGTGAGGCAAAGCTTACTCCTAATGCAAACCCCTCTGCAAGATTTCATTTCTAGGACAACTTCATGCCTGTAGAATCAGTGCACAGCTCCAACTTCATGCCTACATAATCAGTGCACAACTCCTTGCAGAGTTATTATATTAAAGCATAACTTGTATCTGAGAAAACATTGTAATTCCATCTTTGATAATAGAAACAGAGTATTCCTTAGAAAGCAGGACATGGCATCTGCTAAATCTTGGTGTATTGTTCTATGATATATGATGTAGAGATAGCATACAGATTTTCTAGCTGTCTCAAGAGCCTGGAACATGTTGAGACTTTGGGGTTAAGTATTCTCCATGCTAAAGCATTGTACTTCACATCTTGTGCCTGAGAAAACTTCAAAAGATTATGTGGAAAAAATTTCTGTTCTGAGTTGCCATCTATAAATAATCTAAAAGATATCAGAGCACTAAAAATATAGTTTATTAAGTAGAAAAAAAGCTAGAAAATTATCACTAGCTACATTAGCAACCATGCAAAGCAGTAGGAGTATAAAACTGATAATCCACCTTAAAACCAGATGTAAAAATGCATTCATAATCCTGAAAAGATCCTAACACAACTCTGCAGAATTGCAATAAATCTTCCCCAAACTCACTACAAAAGACCCAAATTTTGATGTGTCCAGAACTATTTTCTTTGTATTCCAAACATCAGCCTCACTATCAGAACATGGTTAATGATTAAATGGATGCATGGAATCAGGACACCTGACTTGGCAGATTGTTAGCAGGTTAGCCCAGTGGACTTCTGCTTAAGCAGAGAAGGAAAACAGGATTATAAACTTGTGATGTTTTGTTAAGCTAAGGAAAAATACCCTGGAATATTCTTGTGACTGGCACATCCATGCAGTTTCCATGGTTTCAGGGCATTCCAGATTGAATCTAAAATGCCAAGGCTCCTGGATTGGAGAATTTTGTTGTTAGTGATCTCTTTTTTATCCAGTCTTCAGAGTACAAAGATACTTTCAGCATGGAAGAAGTGTGGTGATCCAGAATGTGAGAGTAAGTAAGATGTCTGGGGGTTTGGGTTGGGTTTTTTTGTTCTTTTCCTAAGGGTGTCTGTGGGGTATGTGCAGCTCTTGTGAATTGTAGTGTCAAAAGTAGCAATGGAACTAACTGAAAAGGAGTGCTTGTAGAAAATGGTTGTTGTCAATGTACTCAGCTTATGAGAACTAGGCTTAAACTTTACAAATGAAAAGAGGGAAAAAGAACACCATGGGGATTGCATTGGGTGAGTTTATAAAGATCAAAGGTCAGTAAAAATGCTCTCAAATAGCTAGTTTTTTACTCAGGCTCCCTTAAAACAGGCAGTATAAAGCAGCTGTAAAGTATTTTTAGCTCTTCTTTACAGGAATAAGAGTGATTTAAAAAAAACCCTTAAAATCACAGGCTACAAACTGAGGAAGGAGACTCTGGATCTTATGGTTATGGTACATTCAGAGCCCATCACACAAAACCATCTTTTTTCTCCTGAAAGCAAACTGTTTGGCTGGGTTTTTTGTAATCCTTCTCACAACAGCCCCTGTTAATGTACCCTCTTTATGTAAAAGCAGTAACTAGTTCTGGAATTTCTGGGGAGTAAATAGCTCTGCAGGAGGCAGTGCTACTGAGTCACAAATGGGCAGCAATAAATACTTGACCTGGATCATATGGAGCTGAACCTGTTCCTAAGCCATCTCCATTGGCTTGGCAGCCTTTAGTGTTGCATTTTCTGTGTGGATACCTTGTCCTGAAGGTGAAGAGAGCTTAGATTTCCTCTGCTAATGGATCTTTCTTTCCTGGGGAGCCATGCTCACTCTGGTGTGTTCTGGAGGCTCAGAGGTGTATCCATCTTGGTGGAACAGCACATGGAATGGGCTCCAAAATGACCAGAGCACATCACTAGTGGTTTCTGGAGGGAGACAGAGGTGGACACAAAGACAATTTAAAGTCATTAAAATCGAAATGGAAACCTTGCTTTTGTGTTTAAGGTTTATATTGTTTAAAAATTACTGGTTTGTTTCCATAAGGTAGATGTATTGAAAATAGAGGACAAAATCCCTGATATCATTACTAGGTTTAACTTAAAAATTGGAAACCATACAATTATAAATATGCCTGGGGAATAATTTTAAGCTGTTTAGATCCAGCTTTAGTGGTTGGATTTGCTAATTCTCCACACCCATTCCAACAGGGAAAGCCTGGCTGAATTAAGGAGTGGAACACAAGGAGAAGAGCTTTTCTCTTTGATGTCTGTAGGATAGGTAACAGGCTGTTCTGAGTTGCCATCTAAGTAAATAGGAAAGAAAGCTGCTCTTTGCAATTAGCTGCTTCCCACTTGATGTTACAAATGGATTAGTATCATAGCAAAAGCACATGCTGGTGTGTTAACAAACATTTTCATGTAGTTCCACGTATCAAACTTCTTCTGTGACCTGCATTAAGAGACAAAGGCTGCTATATTTACCTATGTCTTTCTTTCTGCATCCTGTGCCAGAGGCAATGAGCAGAGTTCAAGCCACTGCAGACTACTCAGGGCCTGACTGCCGGTATCTGAACTTCCAAGCAGGGGAAGAGATAATGGTATACTCCAAACTTGCAAGGAAAAATGAAAACTTGTGGACGGGAAGTGTAAGTACTTCCATCTGAAAGACTTTCCCTACAGATAATTTGGTTGTCTAGTAAGAGGATGACCACTGCAGTCTGCTTGCTTTCTGGGGATCTTCCACTAGTAACCAGTAGAGTATTTGGGAGATGGGTCATTGGTATTATCTTTATAGAGAAAGAAAAAAATCAAATCTTGGCCAAAATTGCTCATAAAGAAACAAAGAATCAGAATCCAAGTTTTCTGACTCCTTCACCTAATCATTTGGCTGTCCTGATTTCATCTGGTTTCCTGAACAATGCTCCTGTCTGTCAGGTCAGGTGCCTCCCCACAAGTGGGTGGGTAGAAGGTTTTACAGGTCCTTCAGCAGCAGTCCAGCACTGGGACCTGGCTTCACACTTCAGTGCTCAAGGGAAAGTTGCCAGAGAAGCCATCACCCCTTTTATGATTTGGAACAATGGGTGATGCAGCCAGAACAGCCAGGGAGCTGTGTCAGAGCTGGGAAGGAACAGATGCATTCATCCAAATCCCATTGCTAGTAAAACTGCAAGTGCTGTGAAACCACGAGATATTGGGCAACTTTTTTCTTATCTATTGTTTCACAGTGAAATTTTCTCTTCCTCTTTTTCACCTGAGAGTATCTTGCAGGCTCCTCACTGGATTTCCAATGAGTATTCCTCCACTGAAGTTTGATGTAAAGCTAGTGGTGTTTCTTGGTCAGACTGAGCCTTACTTGATTCTTTCCAGCATTATCATCAACTCATGTTCTGTGCTGTTGCCATTTTCTGCTCATCTGCACCCGGCCCCGTGCCTCAATTTCATATCCTACTTGTCCTGTAACTATTTATAGGTCATTAGTTATTAAGGCACAATTTTTCTGCCCCTGGAGTCAATGGGAAATCTGCAGCTGGCTGTGGTGGGAGTGTGTTAAGCCCATCTGTGCACACAGCACTGTCCTCAGAGGATGGCTCTGCACAAACCCACGTTCATGGAAATAAACTGAAAATAGCAGTATGGAGTCAATACTTCCCCTGGCTTTCTGAAATGGAAAATGGAATGATAAACCAACCTCCTGAGCAAAAAGGGGGGTAGGGGACAGTCCTATAAACCTATTTGATTATACAGCCTATGTGCAAGCACCTAACACACTTATCACTGAAGTTTAAAAAGTTTAAATGCTCTCATTGCCTTTTTTTTACAGAAAGGAAAGGATTTTGGATATTTCCCAAAGGATGCTGTGAAGGTTGAGGAAGTTTTTATTTCAGAAGAAGTTGAAGTGCTCACTAAGGTAAGCCAAGCTCAGCACATTTTCTGATGTTGAACATCAGAGTATGTTGAACATCTAATATCCAATTAGAAATTCAAGTGTTGGTACATATTTTATTCCAGATAATTAAACCTTTTTTTTTCCTTTATTGTCCTCTAAAATACTTTTTATCTACTATATTCCATAGAATCTTAGGAATAATATAACTACAGCCCTCTGTGTAAAGTTATACACAGGCACAACCATCCAGAAAGGAGAATACACTGCTGTGCTACACAGTGCTGTGGAAAATTGCAGATGAAATTGTTTTAAAAGCCAATATTGTTCTTTTAGGAAACTGATTTCCTTTGTCTTCATGGAGATAAGTACCCTTTTGAAAATGGAGATAGCATGTCACAAGATCACAACAAGGAAAGTGAACATTCCTCAGCTGATGCAGAATCCAAGCTGCACAAAACCAGACTCTTCCAACACACGAGAGACTCCCTGCAAAAGGAAGAAAGAGATGAATCAGTTTCTGGAAATGATTCAAAGGAATCTCACACTCGGGAGGAGTCTGGGAGCACCACGTTGGTTAGGGAAAATGGGAAGAGAAAAGATGAAACTGAAGAGCCACAAACACCTGCTTCGGATCAGTCGAGTTGGATTGTGGGCTGGTTCACCACAGGGAGTAAAAGTGATGAAGAGCCTTTGGAAGTCACGATGGAATCTTTAGAGGAAAATGCATACCGGGGCAGAAAAATAGCAGTGACTGCTGGAAATGGGCTAGAGGAGCCAGGGGGTGGGGAGGAACAAGAACCTCCAGCATCCCCTTGGTTTCGAGGTGGACTGACAGACTTCCTGTATTTTGGTGAAGAGAATGGGAATGTTGGTTTGGGATCACAAAAAAGCCAGCTGGGAATCCATGATGTTTCTGATGTGTCTGGAGGGTCCAGTAGTGAGCGGGAAACAGCAGTCGCAGAGCTATTGACAGAAGAAGAGAGTGCAAGACAAGAATCCAAATCAAATTGGTTTACTCTGGGTTTAAGTAATGTTCTGGATTTTGGCCATGCTGCAGAAGACCAGCAAAGAAGGGAAACAGAGGATGAAGCAAACAGGAATGAGGAAGTGCAGGCTTTAGGTCAGAAAGAATCACACGTGGACGAAGAAACAAAGGAGATATTTAAAGCAGTGACAGAGAAAGAAGATGAAGAGAATCATGCACAAGAAATAACAGATCTGAACAGTGACAGGGCAAATCCAAGAGTGGGGACTCTTAATGACACCAAAGGCACTGCAAATAGCATGGAATTATCTTTTGATGTGCCAGCAAGTGACAAAGAGAAGCCAACTGAACCTCAGAGTTCAGAACAATCCCTGAGATCAGAAAGCCAACTGATGAAAAATGCTGAAGCTAAGAAGAGAAGTCAGGAGTCAGGAAGCAAACATGGCCAGTCAGGTTGGTATACAAATATACATAATAGCTTTATGAATTATAATGTGGTCACATATGGTAATCAACAGGGATGGGAAACAATTGCATAGATCAGATTTCTTCTTTCTCTAGCCCACCTCAGAACTGTGATCCCTCAGGCACAAAAAATGCCTGACACAGCTGAAGAACAGAGCCATTTCTTCTCCTTCATACCCACCCAAGCTTCAGAGCTCAACAGCCAAAGAAGAGCAAGTGCAGTCTGCACAGGGATGTGTCTTTCAGGGACAAAACCCCCCAAAACTGAAAAAGATTATGAAATACTACCAGGAAATAATAACAGAGCAGTGAAAGGATGAGTCAGTCAGAGGAGCTGCCTGAAACGAGTGCAATCCAAGAGAGGAATCTGGTTTTGTCACTACCTGTGCAAAGTAATGAACAGAGTAATGAAAAAGCAAAACATTGTCCAATTAGAGACAGTGATGCTTCCCAGGTTTCACCCCTACAAACAACACAGAGTATCAGTTTGTGTCCTCCTTTGGTTATTTCAGTACTGAAGAACATGTTTTGAAGAGCAGTGAAAGCCAGGAAAACACCAATATAAAAGGTGATCATAATGACCTTGTCTCCAAAGATTCTCTCCATTTACCTTCAGAATTAAGTTTGGAAAATGCAGTGGAAATTGGAGCTCATCTGTGGGGAAAATAAAAATGGGAACAGATGAAACAGTGCAAAAAGAACAAAATAACCCCAACACTGGTATTCCAGAATCTGTGAGTGCAGAAAATGACCCAGTTATGGGGAAGTGCCAGGAACTGCAGAGAATCATCTGAGCATCCAGGAGACCCTGTATGGCAGTGAACTGAGTCTTGCTCTGGGAACATCTGAGAAAGGCAAGCCAGCTGAATGCTGGCACACTGAACAAAACTCAGCACTGAAAAGCCAGGTCAAATTGGATGGAGAGGAAATTCACTGGGATTTATGGAAACAGCAAATATTTCAGTGGGGATATTGTTAATGATGAGCAGTATCAGAAATGCGGAGTCCTGGGAACTGACTCCAGACCAACCTTTCTCTCCTCACCCCTCATCCAGTGGCTTCAGTTTAACAGGTACCAACAATTTCCAAAGAAGTTGGCCACCTGGAAAACATAGAAGGATTTCAGAATGGAAGCTAAAAGCTGCTTGCTGTGAAGAACTGAGCTTCCCAGTATAATCCTTGATAAAATACTATGGGGAAAAGAAACCAGAGACACCTCAGATCAGGAGGTTGAATCAGATAACAGTAATGCAGATGCCTGCAAAGAGAATGATCTTTCTCTTCAGCTGGCAGTGCAAAATAACAAACAGGGCAGTGGGAGGTGAAAAAAAAGTCTTTAGTTAAATTAAGAGTCCAAACCAAATGTATAGAGAAAATGTACTGACAATAGAAGCAAAGAAAAAAATAGAAAAAATAGAAGTTTCATGGTATTAGCCTGAGAGAATGTGATTTTTTTTCCCTGGAAGTTGTCTAAAATAGAACACACTTTATAGCATTCTAGTTAGTGTTTCCAAAAACCCTCAAATGGAAAGACAGATTTCTAATTAAAAAACCAGATTAATTAAAACCTGGCAACATGGGATTGCTCAGCAACCTGGCTAATAAAATATATGTTGGAAAAGAAGATGCTGTTGTAACTGAAAGGATGGATAATACTGAAAAATTAATTGCTGCTTACTGAAAAAAAGATAGAGGGGAAGAAACAAGAAGCTGAAAACCAGAGAGTTGAAGTCCAGAAATATAAATAATAACAACTCTATTCTAACAGAAAGAGTTCCAGGTAGGAACATTTTTATTTCAAGTCAAACCAGGATGTTATTAGAGCATCTGATGCAGCTCCACCAGCAGTCTGAAAAGATTCCTCAGGAAACCACAGCTTACTCACACACAAACAGCACTGCAAAGAGGAAACAAGAGACCCTGTGGGCTAAAGGGGCACAGTTCTGACACTGGGCAGGAAAAATGTATGGCTAAAAGGAGTGTTCTTCTGCAGCTGCCAGAGCTTTTGTCTGCTCTAGAGATTAAGTGTGCAGCCCAAGCTGCAGCTGAAGGTAGCAGGCTGATCTTCACTAACCAGTGATGTACCAAACCCAAAATATGCTTGCTTTGAGGAAAAAAAATACAACACCAGCTCCTTCTGGGGGCAGTGGGAGGTGAGGTAGCAAGCCTAACTCAGAGCAGTTAATGACTGATTTCCATTTGGAGGATCTGATAACAACACTGAGTTAATATAATGGTAACAGTTTAACAGCCAGTGAGGGTTTCTTACCTCTGGCTATTGATTGGAATATTTGTGATGTCTTTGGCCAGGTTGAAACATAGAACTAAAAATAAATCCTTGGTTTTTCTACATGGGTCAGTAAGGTGTGGGTTTTTTTGAAAGCAATCTTCAGGAAATCTATGCCAAACCCTGAAGCTGAAGCAGCTAGGTGCCTTAAGTCACACTTCTGCACAAAAATGCCTGTGGTTTCTTGTATTTCACAGTGAAGCTTTTAATCTTGTAACTCATTTATCTTTAATCTTACATGGCATTTTTAATTGCTTCTCTGGTAAAGTTTTTCCCCCTTGTATTTGGTTTTCTGGAAGAAAGAGACCTACTGACCCTGACCAGGAAACCTCTAGGCTATCAAAACCAAGCATGTTTTCTCCTGAACCTTGACTTTAAATCTTTACTACAACTTGGGTTTTGCTTAAAGCTGTATCCTCTAAACTCTGTTCTGAGACCATTATCTGAACAAGTGTCACTGAAATCATAAATCTCTAGCACATTTTTACTCTAATGGAGCACTCTGGTGTTTGGCCTTGAGCTGAGGAGAATAAAAATGAACAAATCTAGATCTCTGTAGAAGGGAATATGTTACAAGGGTGTGTAAGCTGAAACCTCTGAAAATAAGCATGATTTCCCTTCACCATTACTCACAGGAGTAGGCAGCAGAAGAAAGCTCCTAGAAGAAACACCAGAGAAGGAAATTAATGTGGCTGTGGACAGTGAACACAACAGTGACCAACATTCACAAGCAACAGAGACTCCTTCAGTAAACTCTGAAGAAAAACTGGACAGTTCAGTAGCTGACTCTCCACTGGATAACAAAAAACCTTTCTCAGGTGCCATCCAGAGCTATGTTGCAAGCAGTGGTAAGTGCTGAGTATCTTAATTTTAGGGAAAATAAATTTCCAATCTTAAAAATTATTAAAAATTAGTTGGACTTATATGAAGTTGACAATTGTAATGTGAATTTTATTTTATTTTTTCCTTGTGAACAAACCAGAAGGAAGCTGGGTGTATCTTCTGTGCTGGAGTGCTTTTGAGATTGGGGAACTGGTAAAATCTGTATTCTCAGCACTGAAGAGTGTTACCAAAAAGGTAAGAATTTTTTTGTGAAATACCATTAACATTAGTGCAGAGTTAAGTCAGTTATGTTCTCAGATGTAGCTTTGTAAAGAAAGGGCCTTTTAAAATAACCCTCTGCACTCCCCTTGCTTCTGGGGTTATCTGATGCTAAATAAGACAGAGATGAAACAAGGCAATGTCAGATCAGTTGCTGTTCATCCATCTCTGTTTGCACTGCAGAGTTTAGTGTGAGGGGTTTTTACAGGACAGGAAACACCTCAGTGGTCCAAATACCAGCATTTTTGTTTGCTTTGTTGTTTGGGGTTGTGGGTTTTTTGTGGGTTTTGGTTTGGTTTGGTTTTTTTTAATGAAACTTGTAGCTCCCTCGAGTTCCCATGACAGTACTGGTTAAATTTGCTTGCCTTGGTTTGGTTTGGTTAGGATGCAGTTTGAGTTAGGATGCAGAATACCCCCATTGTTTTTAAAAATTACCTTCAAAACCTTGACTCCCAAAGACCCCCATAGTTCTCAGTTGCATAAAAAACCCCACAACTCCTCCAAGCAAACATAAAATACACTGTGGGACTGTGATTGCTATGGGGGTGCCTAAACTACCCAAATGCAGAGGCAGAATGCAGGTGGACCTTCCTGGCTGTAACATAAATACAGCTGGACTTTGACCATAGCTTTTTTTCCAGCCTAATTGATTCTGTAACTGCACAACTAACTGTGCTGACAGATGAATGTGATTAAAGGTAGATGGTGTTGCACTGTCTGCTCTGAACACTAGAATAGAGGGGGTATACAGTAAACTTCATTAATTTTGCTACTTTGAATCACAGAAGCATAGAATGTTTCGAGTTGGAAGGGACCTTTATCTAGATCAGGTTGCTCAGAGCCCTGTCCAACCTGACCTTGAGTGTTTCCAGGGATGGAACACTTACTACCTCTCTGGTTAACCTGTGTTTAGACTGGGTAACTGGACTTTAAGAACCACCTAAATTTGTTCCTGATTTCCAGTGTGCTTACACACTCTGGCTACACTGCAGCTTAGGAGACAAAAACTGAAGGGCTTTGGTTTTTTTTTTCCCCTCACCAACCAGATTGGACTTCTTGATACTTTGTTGATAGCTCACTGCTATGGCCAAACTCATTCTTACTGCTTGATGCAGCTTAAAAAAGCCACTTCCACCTCTTACTGTCTCTTAGGGAGCAACAGCTTCACTGCCCAGCCACTCCTTGGGAAAACTGAGTTACCACA
>VWZY01000976.1:0-10247 GCA_013399075.1 Chloroceryle aenea | reverse complement strand
TGCTTGCAGAACGACGACACCGGTCCCAGAAAGCGGGAGCAGCTTGCTAAAGAAAGGGGGGGGAACCTTCTCGCTGACACCTCTTAAACGCAGCTCACACGTAGTAAACGTGAGCTATGTTACCCAGGGTATATCTTTGAGAAAGGTTACAGGAGAATGTGAGTGTGTTTAAGTGTTTAAAACGCATTAAATCATCGACTGTGGTCGGTGTGCTATTGCAGCATGCAGTTGGTTGAGCAGGTTTTTCTACCCAAGAAATTTTCTTCTGATAAATCATCAAATGCCTGTTGGTATTGATTATTTGAAGAGTGAAATGTGTAGGCAACTTGAAGAAGAACTTAACTAGTAGGCTAGGAAAGAAGAGGTTTTAGAGTTTTATTTAGCCATCATTGTATCCTGTTGGAACTTCCACCCCCCAGTAAATGTATATTTTAAAAAGCAAAGGCTTCTGTTAACTGTTTTCTCAGAGTTTTGGAAAAATATAGACGTTCAAGCCTTAGAAATAAACTTAAGTCGACATGTAATGTCTATTTCTTTTGAAAATATTAACTCTTTTTCCTTTAGTTGAAGCTTTTCCCTTTCTTTTCCAGGCTGTGGCTTCACTGCCTGAAGATATGAGACCTGCTCCTGACCTGTATGGTTTCCCATGGGAAGTGGTGATTTGTGCAGGCCTTGTTGGAGCCTTTGTGATTCTCCTCTTCTTGTACAGAAGTTATCAGTCGGTGAGTGTTCATGAATGGTGTGATCTGAAGTTGCTCTTCTCAAGATATAGAATGTTTCAGAGTCTTTAACCTGTTGTGGCTGAATTTAGAATCCTTCTAAAAGATAAATTGAGAATGAGGTTGGGTTTTTTACAGGGTAGTAAATACTGCAACATGTACTGAGTGCCTGTTTTTGGAGGAACACAATGAAACTCACTTCCTTTTTCCTTACCTTTTTAATTTCTACACCAGACTTTCAAAGTTAGCCCTTAAATTATTTGTGAGGGCTACAGAGGTCTTCCACTCTTTGTGGGCACTCAGCTGATGACCTAGGGAAATGCCATACTGAAAGCTTTTAAGGTACAAATCACGTTCTGGTTTTGAGGTAAGGGTTATCTTCTGTTCTAGGGAAGGATCTGAATAATAACAGCTGCCTACCCTACTCTCCCTACTAATGAAACAAGGCAGTGTCCATGATTCAGTACTCTAATTTCCTCCCTAGTTTTTGCATACTCTTAAATAGAATATGATTTTGGAGCTAGGTATTTTGATGCTCATGCTTGAAGGTAGGTTGTGGAGAGGTTCAGTTTTTCAGATACAAGCACCTGTATTTTTAGGGTTGTAACATCTGGAAAAATGTCACCTTACTGTGCAGCAGCAATTTGGGCTGTCTGGAAGGGGATCTGTATTTGTATACATTCATATATCTGTAATTTGCAGCATTCCTTCTGTTTTCTAGCAGTGTGCCTCTAGGTGGTATGGAAGAGGTGTTTCAGCTGAGATCAGTCAAGCATCAGCTCTCTTGTTTTCCTCCTGCACTTGTCACTGAGGCATTAGATGCTGCAGAAGCTGTTTCTGACTTGCAGTCATCCATACTTACCTCCTGACTGCTCTTTGAAGAATTTATGGTTTACTTACTCAAAAGGAAAAGGGGTTTGGTTTTATTTTGGGGGGGAGATGATAGGATAAAATGTTTTTATGACTTTCTTCCTCTCTTTCTACTACTTGGACTCCTTGGCCATCCCGTGGCTTTAAAAGAGGAGGAAATGTGAGGGACCCCTTGTAGGTTAGGGACACGATCCAGGCCCAGCCTTGATGTACTGTAAATTTTTTATGGGTTCAGCCAGGTTCTGCATCTCTTGTCCTGACCATTTGCAGCAGTTTTTGTCCTGCAGTTTGTTAGATTTGGATTCTAGGGCACTAGACCTCAAGTTGCAGCTGCTTATTTAGCACTTCCCACTGTGTTGCATCTGGGCAGGATGCCCATCAAGTAGTAAACACTCTTCTTGCACTTCTAACTGTTGTGAGTTACAATGTGGAGGTTTTCTTCATGGGAAGTTAAGCCTGAGTTGGCACATGGAGCTTTCCCCTCCCTCCCCTTTCCTACTCTCTTGGCCCTGCATGTCCACTGCCACTTGGTGTTGGCAGTGCTGGCTATGTGATGACCACACACGTGTTCCAAAAGTGATTGGGGTGAAAAGTGACTTCCTCTCCCTGCTTTATGTCTTCAGTGAGAGTGGGAGAAGGGCAGGGAGAACACACAGCCTTGGATGGGGTAAGAGCAGAGGGTGCAGTTGCCTGTTTTTGACAGCAGCCTGGATTTATATTCATTTTTTTGAGTTCTCTGGTTAAACTGGTCGTGGAACTACAGCATAAAAGATGCACTTTCAGGTACTGTGCAAGAGTAATTGAGCAGACATTTTCAGTATTTATTTATTCTTTTTATTTCAGGTTAGAAGTCGACTTTATGCAGGTGAGCTTATTTTGCATACCATCTCTTTGGAGTATGACTTCCCCCCCTCCTTTAGTGCTTTGGATGTTGCAACACTTAACTGCCTGTTCTCTTTCAGGAAGGGAAACACAGCTTGCCAATAAAATTGCTGAACTAGTTGAAGACAAATGCAAAATTCTTGAAAAACTCAGCCTTTGCAAAAAAGAGGTAATGTCCTCATTTGCTGCTTTCAGAGAATGTCACAGCAATGGACTCAGTTTGCCAAATATTTAATAAACTGATCTACAACTAAGATGTTAAAAACCTTTTGAAGTGAGTCTTCAAATGCTTTTTCCTCTCAGTGCTTTTAAGTGCAATTAAGGTGGTAGCAAGTTCTGCCTTTAAGTCTTAATTCAATATATGTCCCTGGCAGCAGCTTTAGAATCTCTCTGCTTTATGTGACTGGGATAACCTGCCAGGGCAAGGTTTTCCTGCTCTCCAGCAGTGTGCATTTGTGAGTGTTTAGGTGGTAGCTGTGTTTTAGACCAGAGCATCATCAAGTAATGCTATTATTTAAGCAATTCTTTATGTCCATCTGACAGAGTGCTTCTTTTGTTTTTTTCAGTTTGAAGATTTAGAATTGTCTTTGAAGGATGATAATGTTAGGAAAGACTCAACAGATGCATCTTATTTCGAGGTAAAAAGATAAATGTAAATTGTATTTTCTACAGGTTAAGGAAGCATTTCAGGAAAATGCTGCTCCTATTAAAAAAGACAAGACCAAAACCCAGGACCCCCAACAACAAAACCCAAAAAACCCTTAAATTTTGAGAACATTGTTATGTTACTCCTGGGTTACTGAAGATGACATAAAAGTGAGGCATTTAAATTAAGAGAAGCTTGTGTAACAATTGTTTTAAAAATTACTTATGAGCAAATGGCATATTTGACAGGTTTTGTTAACATGCAAGAGTCTCTAGAGTACTTTGACATTTATCCTTGATATGAAATGTACTTTGCTGTCACTTTAAAACACACTTGTTGTCTTCCTTTGTAATTAATGTCAAATGTTTTCTGCTCTCAACTTGATTTAGGAAATGCATGAAAAACTGAACAAGTCAAACCTGGAACTCAAACAAGAAATAGAGAATCTAGAAAAAGAACTGGAAGAAGAAAAATCTAAACAATCAGAAAGTGATAACTTGGTAAGAATAAATAGAATCCTGTGTTTGCTGCTATTACATTTTAATTATTTTTTCTCAATTCCACCCCAAAAAAAATCTCCATGTTTGTTGCAAGCTATTATTTTTGCATTTTTGGAAGCAAAAATTACATCTCCTATTTTGTCTCCCCTCATAGTCCTTGTATCATATTTGAAGAATGACACACATAGAGGAAAATACTCAAAAGAAGAAAAGCTGTTTTTACTGATTTGGCATTAAAACTGTCTCAGCTTGCAAACTGCAATAACTTCTTAATTGCCTAGACCTTTTCAGTCCCATCTGTGGAAGAAGCTTTATGACAACTCATAATTTTCAGGTGGCTGACATTCAGAAGAGAGTGGAGTCTTTGGAAAATGAAGCAAAATCTATCCAGTCCCAAATTGATGAGGTACATTCAGTCTTCTTTATAGTTTCTGTTTTCAAACTTTGCAATTTGTAATTTATATATCTTTTTTTTATACTAAGGGTGAAGAAATAATATGTTGGGTAAACCCACAGACTTTGTAAAGCTCAGTACTTTTGTGTGACTTGATTGAGCAACTTTGATGGGAACATCATGATTGGCATTTATTGAAAGGACAGTTACTTTATCTTTTCTTTGTTGTCTTAATCTACACTGGTTTATAGTGTTGCAAAACTACAATCAGCAAAACCTGTTGAAATTGTAAGGAAAATGGGAGAAGATGTTTACAACATAGCTAGCAAACCTAAGTCCAACAGTACCATCGTGTCCCCACTTACATCTTCACTTACACTGTTTAAAGAACACACCTTTTTTGTTCCTCTTAGGCTAAATCCACCCTAAAAGTCTATCAAATAAATACAGAGAGACTCAGGACATCCATTCAAGATGCAGTAGATGAAAACTGCCATCTCCAGGAAAGAGAGAAACAGGTAGGTTCTTCCTGGTTATCCTTAGAAATCCTCTATTTTCTTACAGCACCACATACATGTGATCTCTCCAAGGAGCTCATCCCACGTGTGTGTTAATACCCCTTGCATGTTGTTGTAAATGGAAGGAGGAGGAGGATGTGGCTTTAAAATTGGTTTATGTTGGAATAACTTTGTCTACAATAGTCCTGTTTAAAAAAAAAAAAGTTGGTTGGGAAACACGCATAAAGTTCAGTGAGAGAGAGGCCTGATGTTAATGTAAGACAATAAAAACTTTGCTGAGACTTTGAAGAAAGCAGAAGGATTTGAGCAAGCCTACAGCTAGGATCCTCTGCAGGGAAGGGAGAAAATACTTACAATTGATCCCAAAAACCAAATTAAGAAATTGCAGACCATACAAAAGCCAGGTCACAAAATTACTGTAGTCATTCATGGTGAGTCCAGTGAGCAATGCAAGGGGACAGAGAAAACTGTTCCTTCCCAGATTTTCCCTGTTTATTTTCCTCAGGCCTGGAGCCAGATCTGAAAGAATGCTGATTATTTTAAAACAATGTTCAGCATATGCAATAGCTGTCTGTGCACTAACTAGTTCTACAATGACATTATTCTGCTGCTTTTGGTTGGTTTTCTGATACAAAGATATTCCCTCTGAACATTAAACATTCCATGGAATGTCTTTAGTTTTTTGGAGGGTTTGGGGTTGTTTGCTCTAAGTGAATATGTGCCTCTTTTCCTGACTGACTGCTGATCCTGTCTGAACAGTGCCCTGATGGGTATCTTGAGTGGGATGGGCAGAGGAGCAGAAGTTGGAAGTCTGTTGGTGTTTAGGAGACTTGTAAAAAGCTGGGGAGTGGTTTAGTCCTTCCTATCAGAACACTCTGCATAGCCCAGGTTCTGCAGGAGAACTATTTTAGTTCTGCACAACTCTGTTATCAGTAAACTTCCTATTTTTCTCTAATTCAAGGAGTACATTTTTGTGCCTACAAAAAAAGAAGGAAGACAATTTTATTAGATACTGTTAGTGGAGAAACAGTAGATTTGCCTGCTAGCACTGTGAGCTGAAGCTGCTTGAGAATTGTTGTCTTTCAAGAGTCATCTACTCTGTGCATCATTCTTGTGTCTGTGAGGAGGAGGGATCTAGTCTGGGTGCTGAATTTCAGATGGGACAGCATGCTAACATAATACATGGTGAGAAACTGCTCAGAGTTTTAAGAGACAGGGATGTGCATTTATTTATTTATTTCCTCTGGTAATTTCTTGGGTTCAAACAGAAATAATCCAATTCTTTATTTGTGTGTAAAGCAATCTTCTTTTTCTTTCCTGTTAAGTGCTGAGAATTACTCTACCTTTTACAGGCAATCATTTTAACTCAAGCAAAGCCAGGGAAACAAGTCTGTAAAATCAACTCCCAGGCTGTAATTAACTTGCCAGGTTGCTAGAGAACAGTCAGGACTTTTGCATTCCTTCCAGATGAAATAACCTGAGCATCCTAGTTCCTTATCCCCATTGCTTAGGATTAATTAATACACAGCAGTGTACACTGTATTTTGCAATGCTTTTTAGTAGATAAGGCAAGAAGAGAAAGTATCTGCCTTGGATATTTGTGTTCTTTTATGAGGTGGTTCTAAGCCTGTGAGTTGTTAGCTTGCTATGTTGGAGTATCCATACCCCTTTTTATTTTTCTTTCTTTTTTTTTTTTTTAAAGATGGAATGTCACTTATGCTCACAAGGTAACAAAGGTGTTATTTGTTCACAAAAACTAGAGTACTCTCTTCCTCTGTCCATTTGCACTAATGGGTCATCATCTTCTGGCACATCATAGCCTAAACATGACAACAGATGTGCTGTTTCAGATTTATGATGTGTCAGAGAGAGGATTGGGCCTTTTAGTTTGAACAAGGGAACTGTTAATGAACTCCAAACTTTCTGTGCTTTGTTTTTTGCAGTAACATTAGAACTATTTATTGCTTTAGCTTCTGGAAAGTCCTTGCTACTGTAATTTTTACGGGTGTCTAAAGTCGTGTTCATTTATTTTCTCTTTGGCTTCATGAGGAAGGCATCTCTTGAAGTTTAGCTTCCCTTTGAGGATGACAATGACACAAGTAGCTGCCTGTGTACATCTTCTGAGCAGTGTTAGCATAAAGAGTATTTTGGGGTTGTCTGGAATACCATACACACAGTTTGCATGGTGTGCTGCACATTCAGACGTGGCGTTTACTGCTTGAAAGGTGCAGTCGTGTGCCAAGTGGTGTTCATCCAATTCTGGTCACATACTTTTTGGTTTATTCCTTCTGGTTTACCTTTGATAAGCAGATTTCAGGCTCACTTGTCTATTCACATGGCAGTTCCCCTGTTTAACTACCATTTCCTGGTTTTCTTTTGAGTGCAACTCACTGTTCTGTTCTTGTTTCTCAACCTAGTTATTCTTTTCTCTATAGTCACTGCTTTTAGATCAGTTGCCTCTTGTGCAACTCCAAGCAATATTCTTTTGACAGACTTTGCACTGTTCCCCATGTTTTTGTACTGCATGTTTCATCTTAATGGAAATTTGCATCAATTCAGTTTTGTTCTCACAGGATGAAGGCATGGTTTAATGAGTATGTTGCAGTGGCTGTTTTGAATGAGCTGGTGCTTAAGTGTATGGATTTCTTTACTGCTGTAAAGTGTTTTTGTGAAATGAGGCTTTCCTAAGGGTTGTCAGTAAATGTAACTTGGGGTCCTACCTGTTGTGTTAGTTACAAGGATGTGTACTAGTCAGTGTTGCTGTGACTTCCATTATCAGGGAAGCTTTTCTAAATAACATTTTTAAATTACTTGAAGAGATACAGAGGACAGTAGGAGAAATAATATCATTTTGCAAGCCATGTGAATTTAAATAGCTATCTAAAAAGCTTCCTGATTTCCTTTGCCTCCTCTTCTGGGTTGAGAAGGCACAGGCAGAGTTTCAGAAGGGTTCACGTAGAGGGGAATGAATGTTCTCTTCTCCATCCATTCCTCAGTGTCTGTAGCTGTTACATGAGCAGTCACTGGTTTATATGCACTGATATTGGTGCCTCAGGGTTTTTAAAGTGAAGGGAATATCAACTCAACTGTTCCTATAAGTGTGTAAAAATATTATCTTAACAGCTAAGTACAATGGAGAGCCATTGCTAAAGCAGCTGGACTGGAAGACAGAAGTGTTACTTGGCAGCTTTTGAGGTTTAACTGTCTTCCCTGATGGGTGAGAGGTTAAAATTCTGCTTGTGTATGGATAATATAAATAACAGGCTTGAGCAGTAGTCATCCTTGGTTCTTGGTTGTAGCAGGCAGTCACACTAACCTGCTGTTTCCCTTTGTAGCTCTTACAAGAAGCTGAAGGGTGGCGTGAACGGCTTAGTGAACTAACTGAGCAAAGGAAGATGTCTGAATCATCCAACACAGATATAGAAGAAGTACTGAAAAATAAAGAGAATCAAGTCAAGGTAAAGTATAACAGCAATCACTGAATCAAATTATTCAGGCTGATGCTAATCATTGAGTTCCAAGGAAGTCTTAACACCCTCTCCTTGTCTTAATATGCATCAAGCTGGGTTGGGTTTTTGTTTGCTGTCTCCATCCTCTAATAACTTGTTTACTACTAAACAAAAGAGATTGCTTAGCACAACAGAGCACTGATAGCCTTGAATGCCAGCACCTTAAATAAGGGAAAACTCTTTTAGTTCTGGTAGAGGATTTGCATTTTTTGAGTTGGGAGCATGGGAGTTGGGAGCGTGTTCTCACGTGTGTACTGTATCTGTGCAAGCACTGCTCAAAACATGCATGCTTGGGTACCTGAAAAGCCTTCAGAAGGGTATGCCTGGTGACCTGCAAGTATGTTTTAATAGAAAAACTAATATCAGACCTCTAGAATTCTGTATTTGGGGCTTGCTTAATCTACTAAGGGACTAAACACAGGACAGAAGTCCTGAGAAAGTAGTTTTACTGTTAAGTACATTTTCATTCTATGCATTTATTTTACTGTGTGATTTTGTGGGGGCTTTTTCTCAGTCACTGACACAATACTTACTAAAAATGAAAGACTGGAGTTCAGCAATAAGAGAAGATGATGATGATGATGAAGAAGATAATCACTGGGACACAGATCTAAAGGGTGAAGCAGAGAACGGAGAGCACTTAGGTATGGTTTGTACAGCTTCCCATCTTAAGTATGAATGTTTCAGAATTACAGAACCAAAACACTTCTGGCAAAGTTGAATGATCAGCTTTGTAGAAGTTGCATTTTTCAAGACTCAGTGTTGAATTGATGCTCAGATACCTCCAGAATAAGCAGCTACCTATGCAGCTGAAGCATGCACACTGTCACAGAGCAATGTACAGGTTCAGTGTCAGGCTCTTGAGGATGACTTTAGCCTATGTTAGTGTTAAGCAGTGGTCCTCAAACAATTCCAGTGGAAACCTTTCTTCTCAAAGCTCCTCTCAGGAGGAGCACCGTGGGTCTTTCAAGCCCAATTTCTGGTTCCCAGTCTTTAATGCAGGTGTTCCTTGCTGCAGGCAGTGTGGTAGCACTGGAATCACATGGGTATAGATGTGGGTCCCCTTGAAACAGCAGCCCAGAAGAGCCTTTCTTCCTCCTTTTTCTTGCTGCAGCTTCTTTTTGTGCTGGTGCTGATCATACCATAGGACACATCCCAGTAAATTTTACAGTATGTTTAGCATCTCATCTTTAACACGAGTATTCGGTGTCTGGTTTTCTTCCAAATATGCTGTGCCTGTCATGGCATGCTGTGGATTGCACTTGGATTAAAAAACCTAAGTAAAATAATAGTAGTAAACTCTGTCACAAATGTTGTTATTTATTTATTTTTCTTTTATGTGACATGTTCTTCTCTCAATCAGATGATCAGCAGAAACGAACCATAAAGAAACTGATCTATGCTGCAAAGGTAGGTGGTTTTAAGAAACTTGTGGATGGAAGGGGGAAATTGGAGGGAATCTGCAATTTTTACAGTTAAATTGCATCTAGATAGCACTATCACCCAGTGAAGCATCCTTTAATATTTAATTAGAGGCTAGTTTATGGTACTAACAAGATATTTTTTTGGTTGTAGTTAAATGCTTGTTTAAAGACCATGGAAATGGAAAGAGACCAAATGTACTCAAAGCTGTCTGATGAAAATAAAGCCAAAGGAGAGCTTACAGGTAATTAAAGCTTAGGGGCAAAAGAATGTTTATAAGATGCTGCTTTTGTAAAATGATGTTACAGGCTGGAAGTATTACTTGGAGTAAAAAAGGAATTAAGTTTACATTAATAGCTCTACTTGATTTTTCACATGCCTGTTGAAGTTGCTTAGCTCTTTTCAATATTGGATTTTAGAGGTAAAGCAATGAAAGTTGCTGAACACATGGGCACAGGGATGTTAATAAATATAATAAACATATAATACTTTATGTAATTCCTGGATGTGAAACAATAGTGTTTAAATTTTAAACCTATTTATTGAAAATTGTAACTTAATTGTAATCAGTTTGTAAGGGGCTCAAGCTCAATAAGAGCCCTGAATGAAAACTTCTTGTGAAGTGCAAGACTGCATGTTTTCAGAGAGGCTATAGAGTCTGCAGCAGAGACTAGATACATTCTCAGAGCTGCCCTTTGAGGCAGGTAGAGTGTAACTGCTGGATTCCCAGCAAGAGGAAAAATACTGCTTCTCAATTTGTATCATTTATTTAAATATATCAATGTAT
>VWZY01000974.1:95034-112666 GCA_013399075.1 Chloroceryle aenea | reverse complement strand
TTCTCTGGAGACTCAAAACTTGCGCAACCTGCTCTGAGTAACCCTGCTTTGGCAGGGAGGTTGGACTAGATAATCCCCACGGTCCTTCTAAAACTTCCCATTCCCTGAGTCTGTCACCCTTCTGTTCCATTTGTCTCTGGAAGCTCCAATTTTATGCCTAACTGCAGCCCCCATAACCTTCCTTACCCCGAAAAGTACACTGCATCTGGTAAATCCTGAAGCCTTGGGGGAACCTAAACACAGACATATTTATCCAGCCTCACCTGAGCTTCTCAGTCCAGCTCAGCCAAGGAAGAGTGTCTCCTCTACGAGAGCAGAAATACAGAATCTGATTATAAAGGGAGGAAGGCTCAACTGGTTAAGCCTCTTCATTGTTTCTTCCCATTTATCATCTATTTTCCAATCTTACTTTTATGTGTTAGATTTTAAGATCGACACATTAGTAGAGCCTCTTCTTAGTACAGCCCACTGAAACCATGGAGAGCAAACCATTTCATGATTTTTCCTGCTTTTCCCTTTTGTACATTTGAAGTGATGATCCTTCTGGCTTGCAAACTTGACGGAATGATTCAGTATGTGCTCACAATAATCATAACAGTATAGGCTATTCCCTAAACTCATTCAGACCACTCATTTCACATTTGGAAAATATGTTTTAAAGGAAAAACAGGTCACAAACCACAAAAGTGCTCCCTGTGACAAGTTTATTATATTTATTTAGTAAGCTCACTAAGGGGATCTGAATTGTGCATACACAAACAGACCTCATTGCTCCCTGTCATAATAAAGTACAATATAATACACAGACAAGTGCTCCAGTGCCATGACCTGAGTGCAGGAATGGAAGATTGGTCCTCTTCACTCCCATTACCGAATAATTCATTTTTCTTGGGGAGCCATTTATCAACTCCTTGCTGAGCAAGCAGATTGTGTCCTAACGAGCCCAAAACCACCACCTGCCCTTTATCAGTCTCAGGGTTCAGACTCCAGATGGAGAAGTAGGAAAACAAGGAGCCTTTTAAGACCCGTTTTAGCACCATCATAAGCAACATGTGACCACACAGTGCATATGTCTAAAGTGGTCCGTGTCTCGCAAATGTTGACCTAGCTATTTGTTTGATTATGCTCCAGTAACATTTTCACCCACAACTCTTCCCCAAGCAGAAGGTCTATGCTCAATTAGGGACTGACAAACTCCTTTCAAAACCACCCCATAGATTCAAGATGAACACTGTACGGAAGTGGCAGCAATAGAGACAAACAAAACAGAACTGCATGACTCTGCATGGCCAAAGGGTGGGAGCAGTCCCCGGAGAGGAGGTGAGCAACCAAGGCTAAGGAAAATGAAGAACCCATGTCTTCTTTCTGGCTAAACACTCAAAGCAGTCAGTTAGCATGCCAACAGCATTTAATCAGCACAGGTAGAAATCTCCAAACATAGCTTACTACCTCATTCTCCAAACCACAGAAGAGCCACACTGGGCTGACATCAGCACTCATGGGACATTTTACCCCAAACTCGAGGTCTCAGGCCTTTCCAACTGCATGCTTATGCTTAGACATTTGCCTTTCACCTAAGCCCTGCGGTAGCCAGGACAGTAAACTCTGGATTGCTCACAGAGAGTCTTTATATGAGTACTGTGTTGGTTTTGAGTACTCAGTTTGCGTAACCTAGAAGACAATTTTTCAGAATGCTTTCAGCACTGTATAACATTTCACATTTTTAAAGCACAGCTCTCCTGGTTTGTAGCTATACCTGAAGTCAGTCAACATTTTTGAAAAAAAAAAAAAAACATGTTGGAAAGCAACATTAATGAAAACACGAGAAAAAAAATAGATTAGGTAACCTAACACCAGCCAGCACAGAAAGAGAAAATGCAGTTTTATGCTTTTCCTATATCTGTGGTGACCATCAAGCTATTTATCTTCTCTTGGCCCATAACACATTCCTTATACATCCTCATTTAGAGCAGTAAGGTCCCATCCCTATTTAACCCAAAATCACTCCTGGAACAGTTACACCTTTAGCACTGAAAGGGTCACAGGACCTCTGATGAAGCTACTGTGTCAACACGATGTGTTGGAGACAGGTAGCAACACATTGTTTGTTCTGACAGTAGTGGTGAGGCTGCCTGAGGCCCAGGAATTGGACATGGTTAAGTGGAATTGGCTCAGGCAACATTAAACTGGCAAAGATACACAACAGCAAGCTCCAAGGCTTAGCAGTGGTCATGTTTGGACTTTCCTTTCATCCCTCTAAATCCATTTCTAGAATCTGTGTTACAACATTTGATCCTTGGAAGTGACTGAACAATTTATATTTCCATTTCCCCTAATATGATAAATAAACAGATTCTGTATTTTTTTAATTTGCTTTTTAGAATGCAATCTAAAGCATTTTGAAGATAGAATAGTTCAGTCTAACAATACTACTAGTTGTAGCATACCATTCTGATGATTGGGAAACTGGCAGAGAGACAATGAGAGACCTCATCAAAGCAAATCAGTTGAGCTTTCAGCAGATGGATATGCTGTTAAGCAGTTCCACAGCCCCATTAGAAATATTGAGGCACCTTCACATGTAGCTTTTAAGAGTCAGCAAAGAAACTTTTCATCACATTATATTTGATCTTACTTTAGGAGGCTGTCTGCATTGATCTCCTGAGTTCTCTTCCAGCACTGAATTCATACAGTTAAGCACAAGACTTTTCCTGCTCCTTTAGTGCAAACTCCTTTTCAGTTTCTCTACACTTGATGCATTTTCTTTTTATCATTCTGAGGGCATGAAGGAGACAAAACAATGCCAAAGACAAAGCAGTCCCCCAAGGCCCTGTGTTACATCCATTTCCAGATAATCAGCAGAGATGGTAACAAGGATATCATCCAGAGGACACTGTGGTGGACTTGTGGTGCAATTCGGTACAAGGGCTCCTCTTTAGCCAGAAGACTGCAGCCATTATGCCCCTTTAATTTATTGTAAACACCTCCTAGTCTTACCCTGGAGTAGGAACAAGGGAACCTGGAAGGCTACTGTACTTCAAGCCCCAGCATCCCCTGCATCTCTGTACCTTCATGCCTGCAGGTATACTGAGCTATTCAGCTATCCACTAATAGAGCTTTAGACCTTTTCTCATTCCATTATGTAGTAACAACCACTGGTTTTACAGGGAGTAACATTCAGCACTTAGTATGCAAAAAAAAAAAAAAGCTAGCTGCTCAGAACAGGAAAGGAACACCTTATCCAGCTCCAGTTCTGTGAGAGCCAAGACTATTGAGAGACCATTAATTAGCACTATGTACTGTGAGGAACATTCACTAAGTTGTATTTAGAGAGAGAGGTATATGAGCTGAAGGAGGGGGATGTACTCAGAGGTCTTCTAGCCAAGTACAAGCTGATTTAAACTGCAGTTTTGCAGTTCAAACCGTAGTCATTTAAACAATAATAACTCAAAGTAGAATATATTTAAGATCTTTTATCACTGTATCATGGATTATAAATGTAATTGTCAGGTATTGTGCTTTTCTGCTATGCTGCTGCTACAGAGGCTAGCCATTTCCACCTTCCAAGCTGTTCTTTCTCTATTGTATGCACACTTGGAACAAACTCACTCGGGATGTATAAATCAGCTTTACTTCCAAAAACTTCTATTCCAACAGCCTGTTGTTTTATTATCTTGGAAAGCCTTCTTCTTAGAAATAAGGACCTTATTAATACTTTTTATCTCAGGAAAGGCATTAGTGCTCCTTATTTCAAAATAAAATATTCCTGTTTTGGAGGGAAAATAAAACTTTTCTGTTGAATGTAAACATAAAGACTTCTGCTTCCTGTACAACATTTATATCTACAAAATCTACAATTCACAAATGTGTATGATGTTACCACATGATACTCATAGAGAATGGCAATAAAAGTATGTCCAGCTGGACAGTATCCCTCTTCCAAAAGTGCTAACTAATCTTAGCTGTCCCTGTGATTTACAGCAATATTAAGGGAAGTAATTCGGAAATACACTCTGGCTAACAGGAGCATGTGAAATGGGGAAAGGGAGAAATATCCTACAATGGAGGAAAAATATGCATTTACTGAAGGAAAGGAGAAGAAAGAAGCAAGGAAAACAGACACAATTAGAATTAAACCGCTCTGGTCCTTGGATTTTCCTCTGTATTTCTTGATATCCATTAGTAAGTATGTAAATTATACACTTGTCCTGAGAATTCATCTAAAAGCCATTCATATCTGAAATATAAATACCTAAACAGGAACAAAATGATTTTAAGTCTTATCTTAGAATTACAGAATCCTAGAATGGTTTGGGTTGTGAGGGACTTTTAAAGGTCATCTAGTCCAAAACCTCTGCAGTGAGCAGGAACATCTTCAACTAGATCAGAGTCCCATCAAGACTGACCTTGAATGTCTCTAGAGATGGGGCCTCCACCACTTATCTCCCTGGGCAGCCCGTTCCAGTGTCTCACCACCCTCATAGTAAAGAATTTCTTCCTAATGTCCAATCTAAGTCTGCCCTTCTCTAGGTTAAAACCATTGCCCCTTGTCCTGTTGCTACAAGCCCTTGCAAACAGCCCCTCCCTGGCTTTCCTGTAGGCCCTTTTCAGGTACTGGAAGGCTACTATAAGGTCTCTCTGGAGCCTTCTCTTCTCCAGGCTGAACAGCCCCAACTCTCTCAGCCTGTCTTCATAGGAGAGGTGCCCCAGTCCTCTGATCATTTTTGTGGCTCTCCTCTGGACCCACTCCATCAGGTCTATGTCCTTCCTAGTATTTCTAATAGAAATAGCATCTCACCTGGTCATACCTGCTGGGTTATCTGCCCAGTATTTTACTCCCTTTCTGAGGGAAAAGCAGATATTGTAGTGTACAAGATAGATAGTCAATATTGTTGCTTTTCCATCTGTAACACTGAAGAAAGAATAATGGGTTTATTTTCTCAGGACTTAGTTTTCATCAACCATTGTTTCTTGCTCTTTTGTTTCCTGCTTTGTAGGCTCCTTTCCACAAGCAGCCTTGGAGATGGAGTCAAGGAAAACAGTGAGACTGTGAGGGAAATCATATGGCATAACTACGAATGACACAAAGAGTAAATGAAAGTCTTTCCTTCCTCAGGCCCTTTACATTTCTGAAGTCTTGGGTGACTGAAATACGAGGATTAATTGAATATAACACCAGTGAATTCTGCAGAAGTTAAGGAGATCTTTTTTTCACCTTCTTAACTGTATTAAAACTGAAGAGACTAAAAACAGGAGAATATTTCTTTTTCCTAATACAGCTGGTTCAAAACCAGTATGTTTTCCTAGGCAAGCATGAAAATGGAGATGAAAGAGGAATTTTCCACTAAAAAAGAGACTTGATTATGGTTAGTGAAGGGCTAGGGGATAAATCAAAGTGGAAAAAGTTGCTGCCAACCCTCACAAATGTTATGGCTAATTGTCAAAATCCAATCAAGTAGGAGAACAAATACATGGCTCTGCTTGTCTCTAATTGGAGTCTGCAGTAGTGTGCAGGTAACAGAATAACACTCTTCTGGCTAGAATGATCAGTTTCCCTTTCTACTGTGGGTGAACTTGTGAACCATGACCCTGTCCTTACCTGTGGACAGAACAGAAGAAATCCATGCTGCTACAGCAGCAGTGGTAAAGTAAGACAGCAAAGCAGAAGAGGAAACTGTCCAAGAAAAAAAAAAAAAAAAAAACCAAACTCCTTTCTGTGCTCTTGCCTTCTAAACATCATCTGGAGAAAAAGTACGTGACTATTCCTGGTTGTCCAGCCCCTGGCTTTTTGGAAACAGCAAGTTGTCTATCAAATTGTGTATAACTAGAACAAAAAGGCAGATCTGCTCCTCATATAAAAGTCAGCTGGTCTTTGTTTACTAAATGTCCTTTTGTTACTAGAACCTTTCATCACTTGCACTAGAATAATGAAGGACATGCAAACTGCAGTGTAACCTTACCAATCTAGGCCTGTGAAGAGCTCAGAAGTTGTGTCTCCAGCTGTCTCTCAGAGAAGTGCATACAGAGAATTATGTGAGTTACCGTTTTAGAAATACTGTAGAGACAGCTAAATTCTCACATTTTTATATTAAAACATCTCTTAACAACGTGTCAAAAGAACCAGATCTACAGGGTGGTTTGTTTTTCCGTGTGATCATGATATGGCTATCTGGTCATTGCCCAGCCTCACATTTAAGTTTAAATTTTGTCAGGACTAGATGATAGCTGTGCCAAATTACTGTTGCAAGAAGAAATGTCTTACGTCATATCACATTTACATATAATAGACATTTACATATAATAGACATTTATCTGGTGATCTGGACATTAAAACAGTTTCAGTAATAGGAGTTCATACAGATTTCCAAAATACAAAGTTCTTAAACAGTTTATTCTTCATTGATTTAGACAATAAGCAAACTACTCTTTGGATTAAATGTCATTGTTGACTATGAACTATATAAATCAGTACTCTTTACCAAACTACCATGGACCCCAGCAAAAGCAGGACTCAAAACCTTCATTAGGAATTCTGCCTATAAACTTGAAGAGTGTTTCCTATCTGGAATAGTCACCTACATGTTTGCCTAGGATCACAAAATAAGGTCAGTTGCACTTGTCATTGAACTTGATTGCCGTAGGACTTTGAAGCTTCATCATCAGGGCTTGTTCTCTAAAAAACAAGTGTACTAGTACTGTTTTCACTAATACCGATTTGTCTCCCACTGACTGCTCATGAAAAGAAAGTCATGAGCCGCAGAGGTACAGAGAAAAATACTCCTTTTTTTAACTTAAATTGCATCTGTATTGTGCTTAGGACTACAAATTCAGTGTTTATTTCCCAGTATTATCACAATCTTGTGAAGAGAGTTGTTAGCATCATGGTCATATTTTCATGTACCACAGCACTTGTGAATTCCCATCCTGTATGTGCATTCTTAATCATTTGACAAAAATACTAGTAGGTACTACTGTGGTTAGCAAGCTTGTGTCTCTAAAATTTTAGATTAATACAACCACTTTCCAGCTGACCACTTTTCCCCTGACCACTAAGACATCCATGTGATGCAGCCCAGGATGATTACTGGTGACAACACCTAGACTTATTCTTCTTTCCAACAGGAAAAGCTGATTTTGTTTCAGTGTAGAAAAATGTGACAGGTTGTGAAAAAAAAAAAAAAAAAGAAAAAAAGGTTTACAAAATACTTTTTTATAACAGAATAATCTATAACATTTTGAGCAGCTGAAGAGAAAGACAAGGCCAGAGACCTGGCAATCTTAGATGGAGAGTAGAGGAGCACAGAGAAGTCTCACAGAGTAGGAGTTGGAAAGGGATTCATAGTGGAAATGTTGCTTATGTAAAAAAAAGGAAAAATAATCCTACAGCAATAAAACCTTAGTTTCACTTTGAATAACCAAGGCAGAGTGTCTCGATGACTTGCACATGGTAAGAAACAAAGTCCAAGTCCTATGCAGAGGACAGCAGCAGCAGGAAGGTAGAGCATCATGGGATGTATCATGGTGTGTAAAACAGCCTAAAAGAACTTGAAAAATTATGAAGATATGAAAACTCCCAGAAACAATATTAGACATTTGAAAACTATTTTTTAGAAATGCTAGTGCCCGAAGTCTGGGAACTTCAGGAAAATCAAGGTCAGACTTTTAACCCCAGCCACAGTCTACAGACCTGCTTTTTGGATGGAAAACAACAGTAGTGAAAATGACAACTAAAATGCCAGGTTTTCTTGAATAGCAAGTCCATATTTGAGCACAAACAAGGCTGCACTGATTTATGCTGTTAATTCTCTCCCATAAGTACTGCTGACATGAAAGGCTCCCCACCTAAGAGTGCCTAACAGCCCCCTTCCTCCCTGCACCACAAAACTACAGGAAATTCCAGCTACCCAAGAAGTTAACTCCTGAAATGAAAGCTGCCATTCAGAACAAGCTGAGCAAGAAAAAGAGTGCTAAAGTATCTATGCAGTATCATCAACATAAAAACTTCTAGATTTACCTTGTTGGGGTTTTGACATAGGACATATAAAGCTCACACCTGGGTTTCTGACATATATTAAATCTAAACCTATCAGTAGTTGTGTGAAATCATACATTTGAATCTGATTTCATATCTATTATACTATAAATCTAGCAGAGGCATTTCTGATCCAACTTAGGATCACACTGTATTTGAAGAAAATTCCAGCATAATGTGTACTTTTTAAATTTCTTGGGTTTTTTTAATCAGGACTTGCACAAGATAAGATGGATCTTTGAATGTCTTATTAACATCCACACAGCAAACCCTTGTATAACAGACCTGCAGATGGTCCTGAACACTAGAATTTAAAATTGTTCTGTTGCCAGTATGGAGTGCCAGTGGCCATTTTTTGTGTTAGTAGATTATTTTGTCAATTCTTTCTGCACACTAAATCATATTTCAAATTATATACAGGGAAAAACATTCTGGAAGGTAAATACTTTATCATGCTTCAGGACATGAAAGTTCAGGGTGGATCCATCAATTAACTGCTGGCTGGGGAGAGGACTGAGGAGGTGTTTTTAGGCCTATGCAAGTTCAAATGGAAAATTGTGTGATGCCACTGTTAACACATACGGCCAAAGATATATGTCTCGTAAAATCCTTCAGATTTATTTTGAGGAGTTTTCCCCAAATAATGTACGTTCACACCAATGATGTCAGATGACAAAGGTATCAGTCTCATATACCAACACTGCAAATCAATTTACAATGTAGATAAGCCCTTATTCACATGCTCAGCTTCACAGTTGTTCTGGTAGGATAGCTGCATGTGTCCAGTCCTCTTTATTCATCTTGTCTGTTTTGTCAGTCCCTTCAGCATTAAAATAACAAAAGATGGCTTCTATTTTTTTCCATGCACTTACTAAAATTACAATCTATATCCACTTTCTGGCTGCAACTGTCTTACTAGAGTATTCCCCAAGTTACTTCAAAAATAGAAGTAAAAATGTGCAGAGTAATGAATCAAATGTAAACAAATGTATCTATAGTCTGAAGCTGCCTTATGATATTCTTAGCCTAGTACATTATTTTCTTGGTGAAGAAAACAGATGACCCTTCTATCTAAAAGACAGTTTGGAAGCAGAGACAGGTACTAGACTTTAATCACCATTTCTACAGTCTTCTTTCAGTATAGGCTTTAGGTATGTGAACAATAATCCTGAGACTCGGTGGATCAATGAATTTTTAATACACTAGTAGATGATATGAGAAGGGAAAAAAAAAATTAGAAAAATGTATGTATAGAATATTGATACTGTCTGGCCTAAAATGTTAAAAGCATGAGGTAAGACAGTTCTTGGCTTTCTCAGCAATGATGCAGCTTTCTCAATCGTGCATTGAGCAGTTATTAATTAATGTTAATGGAATCAACTATCACCAAACACCTTATTGAATGCTTTCCAAGCAATCAGCGAATGGCATCTCAGCAACACGCAGTATTATAGTGCCGATCTTGTCATCTGGAATGCTGGGGTTGACAAGAGCCCATAGTACATCTAAGTCAAGATCTAATCTAAATCAAGATCCAACCTTTTTCTAGGCAAGATCTGAGATATACTTTTAAGTAAAACTGTCAAGGATAAAAATTGGTACTGTATGCTGATTTTCTCTGTTAATTCAGACACCCATGAACTCATGCTAGCATAGGCAAGTGCATGACTTTTTTTTTACTCAATAATGTGAATGATGGTTAGATTTATTGAAATGGCTAAAATCATACTGTGCTGTGATTTACCTTATTACTATGAACAAATTTAAACAGGACTTAAAACATAACATTCCAATATTCCAAACACAGCATAATAGCTAGCCAAAATGTCCTCTTTAAACTGTTTTCCAATTTCCAGAAAAAGTCCTAAAGGAGTCTTAGATGAGATTTTACTTGGGACTGTCAAAACCTCTTTCACATCACCTATCATAAGGGGCTACTCATAAAACCCCATGGGCACAAGGTGAAATGTATAGTATATCTGTAGGTCAGGACCTGACTGATAGCATCTGCAGCTACAAGTGATATGATTAACAAAGCATTTCCTAGGAACCTTGTGCTAGAAGAGTCAGGCATAGATAAAATGCAGTGATTTGCCTTACTTAAGGCTAGTTATACCTGCAAAAGATTCCAGAAGGCCCAGCTGCGTGTGCAGTAACAGGCGTGTTGGGAGACTTCTGAACCACTCATAAACCTCACTAGTGTCAAGATACTGGACAGAGTTCAGTTCTCTTCAGATTATCCTTGCTTCATGTAGGAAGTACATCAAGAACACTAATCCTTCCCTTGCTCTTGAGCTCTTAGAAGGTACCACACCCTACAAATGAACATTAGCATGCACATGATGCACAGGAGTAAAAGGATGCATTTTGGCAGTTGTTTTCATGGTACGTTTGGGTTATCCCAAGCAGCTCTAACTTGATTTTCACCCAGCCACAGCAAGTATTTACATTTTCCTTTTGTTAGTGTAGATAACTTGCTCTTTTGGGCCAGCTCTTGACTCCAGCTGTCTTCTTCGTATTATAATGTTCAGCAAAAGAAATCCAGCTGGTTGAATGAAGACTGTACATAAATTAAATGGGAAATTTGCAGCATGCTAGTTTTTCATCTAAACAACACATGCATTTTAGTCTGGATAACAAAAACTCCTGTGGTTTCAGGACTTAATTTATAGGCACTTCTAACAAAGGCACTGCAAAGTGTTAACAATTATGGTTATTGTATCTCAAAGTACCTTGAGACAATATAAGCCTAAAATTAGGTGCACCCAATGATTAGTATCTGAGCAACCTAGTATTCTGCTAGTTATTTAAATACTTTCCTCAGAAAGAACTGGGTTAAAACTAGCAGAGTTTTTTCACCTTCTTTTCAAGCTGAGCTATACTTGAGAGCCATACACACATCACAGCTTCTTCTGTCTAGGAAACTTCTTTCCCCAAAACAAGTCCCTCAATTCTTTAAGTCTTCAAGCAATTTATTGACATGAAAGAACCAGAACAAAGGTGACCATTTTTCCCATTTTAACCAGATGAAACTTTGCCCAAAAAATTTCTGTTGTATGAGACAAAACATTCATGAAATATTTTAGCTAGGAGGTTCTTAATATTTTGTACAATATGTAATGCCTAAGTAGTAACTTCTAAGTATCATTCCCTGTAAAGAAACTTAATTTCTTTTTTTTCTTGCTGGTTTAGATAATACATAACAGCAGCCTGTGGGATGGATTTTTTTGGTGTGTTTTATTTTTATCATTCTTGCTTTGTGTCCTTTTTCCTCTTCAGCATAATATTGCTGCACAAGATATATATTATAAAGATGAGTTTAAAATTACATTATTTTTTCTTTATCTTGATTTCATATTGTACCAGAATACAGCATAGCATTAGAAAATGTCTTCAAATTAGGGTTTAGAAAATTAAAAATAGCCTTGTCTTCAGTGTGTTTTCTCAAAGGAAATTCTAAATTGTAAAGGAATTAGAAGACTCCCACTGAAATTTTATAGGAAATAGTCCCAATCACATTTATGTTCTGGGTTTGGAAAATCCCTGACTCCACATGTACCTTGCAGTTTCATGTTACTATAATATACAGTAGAAATAATAACAGGTAAGTTAGCAGGACTGTTACTGATTTGTAAGAGGCCAGCTCTGAGCCCAGTTGCCTTTGAAGACAATTTGTTGTTTGTTTTTTTGTTTATTTGCTGTTTTTTGTCGTTGTTCTTCAGTAAAGCACCTATATCTTTCAGGTTACATTGATGGATTATGAAGAATCATTTCAGTGCCACAATCCAAAAAAAAGTTCTGCTCTGCGGCATCCACAGTGGCAAGTACCCTTATTTGTAGCTGGTCAGCATTAGTCAAGACAAACACATTAAACTTACTCTTCCCCACCAACAGTTCATCCTCCACAATATCCCTTTTCTTCTCCCATTTTGACTGAGCACAACTATGCTGAACATTCAAATGTTAACAGTCCATTTTAAGCTTGCAGTAAATTCACAACACAACTTTCTTCCTGAAGGGTAAAATTCTGGACTGAGAGAAGGATAGATATTTTCGTGAAAAGAGACAGGAAAAAAGAGACATTTTCACCCAAAATGTGCTGTATCTGTTATTGTTTCAGTTTGTCAAAGGTATGTACTATTTGGAATGTTCTATGACATTTCTTCCCACTTTTCATGGATTTCCAACATGTCTGCTGTGAGTGAATTATGATCAGTGAGCTAATACACAAGTTATTTTGTTCTGATTTAGTCATAAGGCAAACACAAAGACTATTATGAATGAGAAGTGGGAATTTTATTTTCCATGAAATAACTGTTGGTGAAATTTGGACTTTGTAATTCAAGAATAAATGGAACAGTAGCATGATTGGAACAAAGTCACCAGAATTGAGAAAAAAAAATGTGCAGCATTGTACTGATTCTTCTACTGTAAGCTTTTCATACTTATTCATACAACTAGGATCAACAGGGCTATATAGTACTCCACTGTCTCCATTAACCTTTGTCGTATGGACAGACATTTATCTCTACAGAACATTCGCCACATACAGGTATCTTCTACAATCTTCTAGACAAATCTAGTAGTGCTAGCTAATTTAATTCACAGAGAATGTGATCTTTAATTTCTTACCAAATGGACAGTAAAATGGCAGACAATTCTTTCCATATCTTCATGTCACTCTTGGTCTCCTCAGAACCAATGTATTTTCCAGTTCTGGGAACCACCAACATGTGTTTGTGTGACAAGAGGCTACCTTGGCAACTTGCCTCTGTTTCCCAATACCATACCTCCCTTAGCACTGCAATTCTGGGAAGTGCTGTTAGTGGGAAAGGCTCACTGGGTAAGTGAGGATGTCAAGGAAGGCAACTGAAGAAATGGGAAAGTTTGAGGTAAATGAGAGACAGAATATCTTCCAGGATAGGTGGCAGATCCTTATTTCAAGGAAAATTTCTTATTCAGAGTTGGAAGAAAGGGAATCTTTACCAACAGCAGATGAGATGTGGCTGTGAGGAAACTCCAAGCACATAAAGGACATCAGTTCTGAATAGTAAAGACAATACTTAGAGATTCAGTGTTCCTACAGAGAAAGACTCATAATGTCTGTAAAATAAAAATGCACACCACCTCCAGTTCCCCAAAACTCAAAGGCATGCCACTGTGTCACAAAAACCCAAAACCAAACCAAACCAAACCAAAAACAAAACCCACAAACAAACAAACAAACAAAAACACATACAAAACCCCACAAACAAACAAACACACACACACACAAATAAAACACACACACACAAAAAAACCCACAAAAGCTACACCTTTCTTTAGGTAAAAATATCAGTATTAGATGGATTTCCTATTTATCTACTCTGAAAAGTTGTGAAGGCAGATCAGTAACTTTTCTTCTTATAGGAAGCATTGATACTCATATTCATTAAAGTATTTGCTCTCATCAGAGACTCTCTTACTAAACATAACACAGAAAACTAGTATGTGTCATCCTTCCCATTCTCAGCTGTCGGTATACAGAGACACAGCACTGGGAGGAGAGTGAACGGGAAATGTTAACTGTTACACTGACATTCATAGCCATGTAATTTCTGCAGGATGTAGGAAATAATTATTTAGTTTTACTTGAGACTTATCACAGAAAATTGATTCTTTCCTCAATTTATTCAGAATAAGATACAGTCTTCAGACAAAGGCATACATTTGCTAAGAAAAAATATCAATAAAAATGTGCTTTTTGTTTTGTTTTTGGAGGAATTAAAACAAGAACTTCCCTGTTCCTGGCAGTAGTGTCATGCAATAATCTGGTCATTGTAAAGCCATTTCTGGTCCTAATTCTCAACCCAACACCAGATGTTTTCAAGGCATGTTCCCTTATAAGTCTGCTTCACTGGAGAACAATAACGCAGGGATTTCATCTTCCACGTTTTGGCACCTCATCGTGGTTGTTAGAGAATGGTCAGAGGGATTCAAGAGCTGTCATGTTGCCAAAGACAGCTACAGTGGCCGGGGGGGATTTACAAGAGGGTTGAGGTTGCTGCTGCAAACTCAGCCCTCAGTGGGGCCAGGGCAGCTGTGCCTGACCCGGGGTCAGTGGGTCCCCGTCCCAGAGCGTTCTCATAAAGGCATAGCAGGATCTGGCACTCCTCCAGCCAGAGGTCTGCAACATCCGACCACTCTCACACAGATCATGTTGTGGGAGACTCATGCTTCCAGCCAAGCCCCAGTAATTTGAAGGAGATGGACTTACCAATGGGACAGAAGATGTGAGCAATACAAACAACCCACTGTGCTGTGGATCAACCTCTCATTGCAAAAAGCTCTTGACAATTTGCTTCATGGCTTCTTTCCTTGTGATGTCCAAACAGGTGGCCTGGGGTAGGCAACAGCTGGGGGAGCACAGCCTCCAGAAGACCTCCAGTCCCTGCTTCTGGCTGAATACAACTTGTTTCCTTTCTTCAGTCTCTCCATGTCTAGCATAGCTTGAAAAAGCAGCAAAACAGGGATGACTGATGTCATTGTTATGCATGAGCACTGTGTGAGTATCAAGGATGAATGCATTCAGAGCTCTTTTATTAATAAAAGGTTATCATAAGCTCTTTCCATGTCAAAAGAGAGGTGCCCACTTTCCTCTCCAGATGTGTCTCTTGTCCTTTCTTTCATACTCACAGAGACCAGCCTTACTGCTAACACCAGCTTATAGAATCATAGAATAGAATCACAGAATCATTTCAGCTGGAAGAGACCTTCAAGATCATCAGATCCAACCTTATTCCCAGCCTTATCAAAACCACTAAACCATGTCCCTAAGCACAACATCTGCCCAGCTCTTAAACAACTCCAAAGATGATGACTCTACTACCTCCCTGGGCAGACTATTCCAATGCCTGACAAACCTTTCAGTAAAGAAATTCTTCCTAATATCCAGCCTGAACCTCCCCTGGTTCCAGCTTCCAGCACTCCCTGTGCATTTCAGGCTGCGTCTCCCCAAACAGAGTGTCACCTCACCTCCAGCAGAAAGAGTGATGAGAGTGCAGGATTTTTCCTTCCACAACTCAGTATCTATTGCACATTGTGATGGTGATCGTGTCAAGTCCCTAAAGAGGCATACAGGTAAGCAGAAGACTTCTTTTGCTGTTTTTGTTTCATGTACACCTGTAGGGGGTATTGTGAATTAGGATTGACCTTCCTGTATTTTCATCTTTAAGGATGATGTTGTGATTCCTACCAAACAAATTATGATTTAGTGACACTTTACCCCACAACTGGGAAAATCCTGCTCTTTAGTCTGTACAATGTATCTAAGTTCCTATAATACTTCAGCAAAACAAATGATTTTCAGAAAACATCCATATAAATTCTTGATCTGAGTAAATCAAGAATCAGGAAAAAAAATAATCATTTCTTATCACATCTTACACAGGAAGGAATATAACTGTTGATGACTTATTCAGAGTATGATGTCTCCAGAAAAAATAGAGCAGTGCTAAAATGCATATGGCTCCTTTTTTAGTGGTAGAAATAACTTGCCAATACCTGCCAAAGCATGAATCACAGGTTTTTAAAGTAGATGAAGGAAGTTGCAAAAATGGACAAATACACTTGCTATTGGCACGTGCCAAGAAGACATGCATCCTGTTGGTCAAATAGGAGAGAAAATACCTATCAGTTTGAAAAATCTCAGTTGTGATATAATTAAAAGTGGGGGGCTTCCCTGATATTCAGTAGGTCTACATGAAATCAGGTAGGCACAGTTTACACCACACTCTCCAAAATAAAATGAGCTTCTTTGCAAAGCAGAATTTATAGTTGGACTATAGATAGTCACGCCATATACAGTCATGAGCTGGTTTTGTACCAACAGAATGGACATAACCAACCCTTGCCTTGCTGTGAGATGTACATATAACAATATTTCTGTTCAAAAGCATGTAAATAGGGAAATCATTGAGTGCTCCCATGGAGTATGTCAGCTTATGAACAAAGGCTTTCTAGGTTCTAGAAAGAGATTAAGTGTACTAAATGTGATTTGTCATTAAAGCTAAGTACTTAAACTTGTCTCTTTTTTTTTTATTGCACTGCAGTAAAGAACTTTGAAGTCACAGCCGAGTCAGGCTGTATTTTACTAAGCCCAGTAAAAACAGTAGGACATCATTCTACTGAACAGCTTACAGAAAAAAATTTAAAGGACCAGAAAAATAACGCTTTAAAGAGCTATTAATGAGAGGCTAATAAGACAAGGACTTGCAAAACTCTCATGTCTGGCTCTAGATCAATCTGCTAAGGGCTATTATTATTCCACCATCATCTCTAATTCAATCTGAACTTCGGTGTGGTGAAGGAAAAAGGTGTTTATTTCCCTTCAGAATAAGTGGTAGCACCTGCAAAAGTCTCCCTGATGTAACACAGCACACAGCTCTGATCTGTGGTAACAGGTCTCTCCTTCCACACATGGTTCATGCAGTGATCAGAGTCATGAATAAGAGGTTCATTGAGCATGAAGTAAGGCACATCACTGCACTGCTCTGCTCTTTATGGTATATGCACAAGTCTACTCAGCTGCAGGTGGTGTCACAGCTCTGACAGGCCAGCCTGGTGCTATGCCTTTCCAGCTGGGCACTGTGATCCCAAACTGCAGCTGTTCCTCCAAGTAGTAGCAATCACAGAAATGAGGCAAGTGTCTCATCCTTAGGCTACAGTAAGGTGTAAAGAAAAAGAAATAAATTGCTCACATCTGGATCCTCATTAGACTGACATTTGAGTGGTCCTGACTTAGATCATGAGAAGTTTCATATCAAGTCCTGACTATGCTCACACAGATACAATATTTCAGTAACTGTGTGAATCAAGCTATACAAATCTTCAAAAGCAGAAATTCCCACCAAATACGCTGACATATGAGATTTTTAATATAAATAATGTCTTATAAAATAGAAACTGTTATTCTGTGTCACTGATAGCTAATAGTCTAAGTTATTGGTAGAAAGATTGTTTTCCCTTTGGTATCAGCTACTGAGGAGAAAAGAAGAAAAAAAACCCAAACCTCAAACCAAAAAAATTTAATCATCAAAAGAAATAAAGAGATGCACACTTTGTCCACAAAAAGCACATGAGCATGCCTCCAGGAATCACATGCCTCTATCTCAGGTCTGGCCCACCTCAGCATATGCTGATACCTTCTCAGCATCCACAAACCCACCCTGTGCCATCCTTTATGACTCTCTGGGCACACATAAGCACAAGCAATGGGAGACTACAAACTTCCTTGTTGCTTCAAACTTCTTTAAGCACATGATTCTGCTTTCCTTGTCCTCTGCCATTCCACCTTTCTTCCCCCTCTTTTCCATTACCACAGATGAACTGCCTTGCATTGCTCCAGTCTCATGTAGGATGTCCTGCTGATGTGCAGAAGACACCCAAGGTTATGGGATGAAGTTTATTATGGAAGCTGGTACAGTGTGCACACACATGCAACTGGTAAGAATAAAACCGTGAGCCAACAAGATACTTTCTAGCCTTGCTGGGCACTACAGCCCACCCTCTCCAGTTGCTTCAGCTTTTATGGCTGTTGTCTTCCTGTCCCTGCTCTTGTGG